>JXSR01S074301.1:79652-108080 GCA_000969725.1 Ophiothrix spiculata | reverse complement strand
ATCGTAGGTATTATAGATGGTCTCACTCCAGAGGAGATAATTTTAGTAATGGCAATATTGTGATTGATTCTATCAAACGCTTTAGTGAAGTCCACTGCCACCAAAGTAGCATAATTAGATGGTTTTTCTATGCCAGATATAACTTTATATAACATATCAACAAGATAATGAGTGGTTCTTGTACTTTTAACATTGCCATACTGCTTTTCGTCAAGAAATGGAGTGAAATCATCCCTCAACCACTCAGCTAAAAATGATTCAAACACCCTCCCCAAGATTTTTGTTAAGGCAATTGGGCGCAACTCATTAGCCGAAACAGGTTTTTTAACCTTCGGCACAGGAACAATGGAAGCTGTTTTCCAAACAGATGGGAACTTGCCTTCCTGGAGACTGGTGTTGAAAATGTTGGTCAGAGGCTCAGACAATTCATACGAGAATTCCTTAATGATCTTAATTGGAATGTCTTCAGGGTGGCCAGATTTAGAGGCATTGAGTATCTCAAGAACCGTTCATCATTTGCGCAATATATCTAAAGAACTCAACAGGATTGCATTCACCGCATTTAAAAATATGGTGTCCTAATCATACTGTATACTTTCTTCTGCACATTCAAAAATTGAGTTTAAATTCATAACTGCACATTTGTTGGAAATCTTATAACCTGAAAATGTTCTTTATGGTTATATGGTAATAACGAGCATTGAATAATAAACTACATCGGTACATATCAAAAAGTGTGTGTGGAGTATTTTTATATGGTCCAGGAAATCTGCCATTTTTATGATTATGGAAGATTGAATATCAGAAGAAACATGGATTATTTATATTGGATACATTTGGCACCTTTAAAAGACATGAATTCTTATATTCCTTTCAATATGACATGAAATATAAGTAAGTAGATTATGAAGTGTTGAATATCCTTTTCCAAATTCTGATTGATTTTAGGGAATTTCACTTCACACCACTTCTTAGTCTTGAACAAAGAATTCAAGTGAAAATGTGTCCAAATGCATTAAGCAGAGTTATAGGTCTATAGTTTGCCTAAAGGTCCTTTTTTGTAATCACAAACCCCCAATTATGATTGCAACTTGCTCATAGTTGATATTAGCCTTGGCCTGTGCTCATGTGTATCTTTAATATGATTTCAGCTTATCACAGATGTTCAAATTGCAAAAGTAGAGAAAAATGAGGGTCACAGTAGCCTCAAGCCTGGGTTTATGGGTGCTAAAATGGAATCGCCAACACCAGAACGCAGCAGACCCCAATCTTCAATATTTCGTAAACCCAGGATATTCCTGAGCGGTGGAGGGTCCAGCAGTAATCTGCAGAAAGCAAGGCAAGATCAGAAGGATATGTCAGGTCAGTGATAATAGTCATTTAAAAGAGAACAAAATTGGGTTTTCATGATTCAAGGTTTTCAGAAATTGATATGTATGGGGGCTTAAAAAATATTTTAATTAGCCTATAACATAAGGGGAAAACTTTCATTCCAATTTTTTCAACAATTTTTTTAATGTTTGGCAGATATTGACATGTTGTTGAATAGAAAAACAAGGAACAAAGGCATGATTGTGTATTTGATTATATCTCTGTATTTAGAATGTAAATAGTAAAGCAGGGAGTTCCATTTGAAGTTTGCAGGGGCTATCAAAAGCTCTCCTAAAGTTCTTTAGGGGAGCAATTAGGGAGCTTTCTGGGAATTTATAAGTTAATGCCATCATGCAAGGAGCTGTATTAGTTGAGCTCCTATAAAACATTTGAGAGGAGCAGGGTGGCTCAGTAGAGCTCACTCCCCTCAAAGAGATGTGCGTGGTAAAAATATATTGAAAAGTGAAAAGTTATTATTCCGGACTTTTTTCTAGGATTTGTCGGGATTATGCCAATCAGACAATTCTTTTTAGGTCATACAGCTAAACAATGATTGCAGAAATTTTGATTACATCAAACATTCATTAAACTACAAAATGAATACAGGAGGAAGGCAAAGTAAATGTGCACTATGCACCGCCTTCAGTGAGTCAACAGCGCTCACTTCAGATTTTGTGTGTTATGTGCAAAAATGCTCTGCTTTGCACTGCCTAGAGATCTTGAGCAGGGTCAGGCTTTTTATGTGCACAGATACATAATTATGCAAAGGTTTTTAATTTAAATTTGTTTTCCAATGGTGTTTTATGTTTAAGGTCCATTTTATATCATCTATGATCAATACATTTTATGTGCATAAAGACAATAATTGGCCATGGTACATCAAAAACATGCCTTAATATTTTAATATGTCCATAAAATTTTCATAGGTGGTGAGTCACCATCCCCAAATCTGAAAGGACAGAAAAAACACAAGAAAGACAAGAAAAAGAAGAAAGAAAAAGAAGGAAAGTCACCAGAGAAGAAAAGCAGTGTGTATTCAGCTGTGCGGAGGTATCATGAAGATAAGAACTACATGGCATTATCCAGGTAGGTTTTTCCTTAACTTGAAGTTGTTTATCGTTGTTAAACTAATCCAGTATTGTTCACGTACATTGTTAAGAAACGGTAATTTAGCGTCAAAATCTGCAGTTCCATCTAAGTGTAAGACAAAAGCATTGCTGAAATGTCCACAAGTAAGTGAACAATATTAGATCAGTTTAAAGAACAATTTTTTCAATGTTTACTAAATGGTCGTGTTGAATCATCAATGAGATTTTCTTGTTGTTTTCCATTGCAATAGCATTTCTTCTTAGTATGAGAGAGAAAAAAGAGGAAAATTGTGATAGTATAAGCTTTTGATTAACCCTATTTAATCTGCCCCAAAATGGCATGAATTGTGTGCACTGGGTAGTAGGAACTATATGGCGTGTTTTTAATGAGACTCGTTTTTAATGGTATTGTAAGTGGCACATTATGGATAGCTTGACATTCAGCTTTCTGAAAATGAGGATGCATTATCAATTATGCAAATCATATGCAAATTAGCTCATGAATAATTAATGAGCTTCTTGTTTAAAACTAATTTTTCATAAATCTAAGTAAGTATTTTGGCTACTTATGTTCAAAAAGTATATATTTTTAGGTTCTATTGAGTAATCCAGTATAATTATCTCTTCAAATCAAAAGAAATTATTTTATTTGATAAACATTTCATAATTTTATGACAGTTTTTGTCCCAATTTTTGAGCTAAATTTTGGCCTAAAATTGGACAAAATCTTATGGTTTCAGGCCATTTAAGCCATTGCTTTAAAGATAGAAAAATTGGGTAAAAAGAATGTATTTCTATTTGGGGTCATAAATCAACCATTCTGAGCACTGTATTTGATTTCACATGTCTAGATATTGTTGCTACAGCCTGAAAAAGCAATTTCGTGCCATATGGCACGAAATTAGGGGGGTCGCGTTAAATAGGGTTAAAGCAGTAATCATAAAAAACAAAATGGGTGCACAAGAATCATGACATCAAATACAAAAGTTGATCATTTTGAAGCAAGGATAACCATTTCAGCTTGGTGATGCACAGTGGTAATACTGCATCTAAATAGGACAGCAACGCAAAACAACAAAAATGTTGATAAATGGAGACATTTGTTCCTGAAAATAATATTGATATGCCTTGAATTAATTTTCAGATGTACAGAGTGTGGTGTGATGCTGGAAGAGTATGATGATGATACCATCTCCCTAGCCATTGTAGTGCTATCAACATTTGTACACCGTGATGTTGAGGCATCAGCACCTCTCTTACTCGAGATGCTTCAAGTTGTCTCAAGAATTGCATCAGCCCACTTCTATCCATGGCAATCGGACAAGTAAGTACTCAATATTATCTTGCCAGTTTAAGACTTGCTGTTGTAATTGTCTTAATGTCAAGGTGTATTTGATTTTGCATATAGGGCGATTCCATTGTTGCGGACGTGACATTCAGAGACTTTGGGATGCAGCCATTTAACCAGATATACAAGAACCTTGATCTAATTAATTTATATTGATGTGTCCTTGTATGTAGTTATTATATTCAAAAGACATGAGAGCTACATGCCTTTCTTCACCTTTAAATTTTCAAAATAAAGGCGTTGCGGACGTGACGCCACAAAAAATAAAAATTTTGACCTAAAGATTTCATTCAGCAAAGTCTCTGAATGTATGCATCAAAAACATAAAGTATAACCAGATTATGAAAAACAACTCACCAAAGTTTGATATGAAACTGATTTTTTCAATATAAAGATGAAAGTATTATCAGCGTCTATGAATAAACGTTGTTGCGGACGTGACACTTTGATGTTGCGGACGTGACTTCTCTGAATTATTTACTGAAGATGGCACTGCCATTCAATGTGGTGAACAGTACACATACTTTTAAGGTAAAATATATAGGAGATGATAAAAATAATATTGTTGCGGACGTGACACCATGTGTATGGTTCTTTTTTTTTATCTTGGTCCAAAAACTTGACCAACTAGTCTCACATCAATCACTTGGATGTCAGTAAGGAGAAAGCATAGAAATAAAGTACATCCCTCCATTGTACCCAGCTTTACACCCCAAATATGCCCTTCTCAGTGATGTGTCACGTCCGCAACACATCATTTATGACACTAATATGTAGATTGATGAAAACATCAGGACAATTTCTCATTTATTCAAAGCCTCCAGTTATCAAAACCTAGTTTAAACAAATTAAAATGATTTTCTAAGGATTTTGATGACATACTTTGGTCATTCATGAGGTCAGATGTCACTCCAGTAGAAAATTTAAGTACATGACAATTTTTGACATAAAAATTCTTAATATTACACTATCTACACTGCAAAATGTACAACTCACTTATTCATTGCAAAAAATAACCAAACACAGCTAAAGAATCAATGTTATGCCAACCTGATTCCTGGTTTTACTATTTGTCACGTCCGCAACAGCCCAAATGTCACGTCCGCAACACCTGTATTAACAATACTGAAAAAAGTTAGTTCTGTCTTCTCTCTATAATAATAAAGTATGCGTCATAAAACAGAGAATTATATAATTTGAATCAATCTAACGCGTTCCTTAATGTTTAAAAAAAAACTTTATAAATGTTTGTGTTGCGGACGTGACATTTTGACCACCTACTTGATTTTGACACTTTCTGGTACAGCGATAAAATTTGATTATAATGTTTGATTTTAAATTGATAATCACTATTTTATGTTGCTGTTTGTACTCAATTCACAGACAAAAACTAGAGTTAATAGATTTAGAGCACTGTGTACATTTTGTGCAATTTTTAACAAAATCTATCATAGTTTGGACAACTGAGTATGGCTTTCAAAAACAAGGGTCAAACCTTAGATATTTACACAAAAACTGTTTAAATACTTAAATAAGGACCTTTAAATTCAAATTGGTGCTTTATTTTGATCACAAAAGTGAATTTTTATTTTTGACTCTCGGGTTGACATTTCGGTGGAATCGCCCTATATGTAAAATTTCACTAGCTATGGTGAGCAAAGTTTGTGACAAGCATGACTAGGCCAATACCCTGACTTTTAGATCACAACAGCAAATTGTGATTACCGGTACTTGAAATAAATTCAGCCTTGTTGCAAACACCAAGGTCTTGAAATGGCACATGGAAAATAAAGCAAGTCTGAAACCAATAGCATCTTCTATGCGTTTTGTCTGCTGCAATGAATTCTGCTAGTGCTATACCTTGATAAATGAATAAGCAATCAGATGTTGATAGACAGCAAATCATGGAATGCTTGAGATTCCGTTCGTCATAACATTTGAAATTGTTATGACGGACGGATTCTCAAGCATTAAAAGACATACCTATTATGATACATTCTTCCAGGAATTTATTTTTTCAGAGGTCTTTGATTTTCAATTTTTTCGTCTATCATTTTAAAAAGTCTGAAGGAAAACAAAAAATTGTACCGTCTCTATTTAAGTGAATATAAGAATGAATCATCTAACATTTTTGTTGATTTTGTTCTTTACATGCTTTATAGTGTTGGAAGTCCACCTGGACACTGTTGCTCTGTTGCCAAGCAGTTCCTCAGATGTACCCTACATCAGCTGGCACCAAATGGAATATTTCCACAACTATTCCTTAGCAAAATAGAAGGTGGGTATCATCACACTCTGCGTTAAGTACGCGTTGAAATTTTAAATCTAATTGGACAGTTGGTAACTTATACGCATTCATTAATCTCGTCTAGTTGCACGCTGCGTATCGCGTAGTGCGTTGTACAATTCCATGTACGCGTACGCGTAACATGCTCGAGCTTGTATGGCAAGTTTCATTTAAAAGAAAGGTAAATCTAAATTACAATGATTAACATGGGACGATGGATGGTTTATTGTCTATGACAATGTTTTATTGAAACGGCAAACGCAAACGCATTTTAAAATAATAATGCTGTTTAATTTCCTTGCAATTTTATTTAAATCATTGTCGTGTATGTATTAGATTAATAACTGCTCTTTACTTGGCGCTCGTGAAATTGTACAAAAATAATGCAACTCGTGCTGAAGTCGAAGTTGTCCAACTCACTCGGCTGTGCCTCGTGAGTGCGGACAACTCCAACTTCAGCACGCGGTGCATTATTGTTGTACAATTTCACGAGCGCCAAGTAATACGCAGTTATTAATCTATAATTAGTAAACGTATTTGGAGAAGCAGATTTGGAAATAAAAAGTGGTTCTTTGCTACATTGACAAACCATTAACCTTTGAGGAAAGACAAAGTCAGAGATCATGATGCTTCAAACTATACCACCCGCATTTTGTATTTATTTTATTTTAATCTAACTCTAGATGGTATCTATTCTCTTGGCCAGGAAGTAGCAGCAAGTTGTTTATTGATTTAGTGACCAAGAAGTGCTATTTATTAGAATATTAGGCAAGACTTTTATGCATCAGAAAGATGTTAAACTTCTCATTATGCCTTGTCTCTTCCATTTTAAAAGCAATTCTGCATAATTTGTGTACTATCTGTATCATTATAATATCACATGAAAGTAAAAATTGTGATTGTGGTTTCATTCCAATCGGTTTCTTATTGAAGTGACGTGCGCAAAGGGGGGCTTGGGGGTAGGGATTCAGTCACGAGAAAAGTTGGGGGAAAAGAGGCAAAGTCGGGGAAAAAGAGGCAGTCGGGGGAAAAGAAAAGTGGCCCTCAGAGGTATTTTCCACTAAACATGCCAAACAAAATTGGTAGATATGTTTAAAAAATCGTTAACAATGTTATTACGTCATGTAATTTTTGTTGAAAAATTGAAATTCTCATCAATATGAGTCGTGTGTGCGCTTGTGAGACTTTTTTTTTTAAATTTTCAAAAGCTATACCAAAAATTTTTTGGTGTACCTTTTGGGCCTTATTAGTTGGGGGAACTTCGTATGTAGCCCCACCATTCAATAATTCCTGCGCATGCCACTGTCATATTGCTTAAGTTGATATATGTCTTCCTCTGTAGATCCCAGTTTCTTGCGGACAATGGCTGTTGCTCTGACTGATTTCAAGGAGTTGTCACCTACTGATGCTATTAGTTATCTCCTTGAGGTATGTGTTCATCTCATGCAAAATGTGTCACAATATAAAGTGTTCTAATAAATGATCTACATTGGTGTATGATATAGCAGGATTAATAGCATCCTCTTTTTTATTATCTGTTTAAAAAGTCATTTTTCTATGTTTTTGATCATCAAGTAATTAGCTCAATCAGGCAGGCACTTTTAACAGTTAAAAAGTTCCTGTTTTTGAGGTTTGGTAATAAAAAAGTTTATTGTGCTTGTTTTTTGAATAGAGAACTAAATGCTTATATGAAACTTGCTTGGGTGGCTGGAATGATTTTAATGCAGACAAAGCTGTTACAAATTTTACCTGAAATTTATGTGCAAAATATTGGACTGAAGACTGACACCATAGTGATCAGCAAACTTCTGTGCACTGTGTTGTGCCTGCTTAGAAGTATAAAGTTAGGGAGGCACAGTGCACTAAAAATCTCTTGGAAATTGCAGGAAGCCTTATTGGGGCTCTCCACACAGACAAATCAATCTGTACTTCACACATTTAGATGCATGTAGATTAAACTGGACTTCAGCAAACGATCGCATGTGCGTATCTGACCGCGTAGTTGCGTTATTTTCACGCACACGCGCACCCAAGCGTGTCAATACGCGCAACTGGGGTAAAGTTAGATTAACCGTGTGAAAACAATCTGCACTTCGGAAATCTACATTCATCTAGATGCATCTACATTTGACGTTTCCGCGTGGAGAGCCCCATTGGCAGTTTTCTTTTCTTACACAGGGACTTAACGACAAGCGCTCATTGTCGACTCTGCGTATCCTTCTGGTTATCATGAACCTGTCTGAGTACATGGAGAATCTACCATTAGAAGGAAGTAGTGCTTGGTCAACTCTCATACCATTGTTTGAGACTTTCTTCAGGAAACTTGTCTTGATGCTACCTGAGAATGTAAGTAAATATTTCTGTTTACATCTAAAAATGCGTTTTCTATATTGTTCCATTTTTGGTCACAGTGTCATGTTTTGGACAGTAGAATAAATTCAACATTTATTCATCAAGCAAATGAGCTCTACTGCAGTGCAAGGACTTCCACAATGATGTGCTTTACTGTATTCTAAAACAGCATGACAATGAAACCTGCTTTGGAAATTGTTAATTTTATAGATGAAAGAAAGTACAGATAGGAAACGGGACTATCTTCACCCTAAAAAATTAGCTAAGTTAGGGATTGCGGCATGCGGGCGTCATGCCCAGACGAACGCTGCCCGAGTGCACAGTGACTCACTCTGTGTTTCGGTCACACACTACAATTATTTGACTACAACGCAATACTCACCTTACATATTTTGCCAAATTATACGTACATGGTACTTGATTGACTGATAGCTGCAGTTTCCATCAAATTACAAATCCGTTGCTGGAGTTTGGTAATTTTCTTCGCATTAATCACTAAACATGTCTTTTTCCAATCCAATACAGTGTGATCTGAACTACATGTTCCGCATCATGATCGTGATATTGAAGTGTCCTGCTACCAAGAACTTACCATCTCTGCTGGACCCAATGACCAAAATAGTGCAGTTTGCCATCCAGAAGGCCAGATTCAAACTCAAGTATCTCATCGAAATGTGCTACCTTTGTAACAAGATCTTCATAAAGGTAATGTGCGCTAATCATAAAAATGTCGCTGGCTTTTTCAAAACTAAAGCTTTGGTTGATCACTACCAAATGAGCTGTTTTTGGTTCTCAACAGGGAGATGCTGAATGGAACAACCTGTTCCAAGCAGTCAACCAGTGTTTGAGTTTTGTAGCTTCCCTTTAAGCATATTCCTCAAGCACTTAAACTTTAGGCATTGATTTTTTATCCTTTATTCCTATAATCATCCATTATTTTGCTTGTAGTTTTTGCTTATAGTTTAACATTGACCAGCCAGAATATTTCAGTAAAGTTGATTTAGTTAGGGAAATGTATAAATTACAAAAGTCCAAACTTCATTAAATACTTGTCATTCACCAAGATTTTTTTGCTAGTATGGCCAATATTTTCTGTAGACTGTGGTATCTTTTGGTCAAAAAAATAAGAAATCAAGGGGAGTGGTGGGTTTGAAGTTTGAAGTAACATCCCCATATTTAGTTTTATATTGGATTTAATTCATAAATCAAGGTGATAGATGAAATAACTTCTCAGAATTAATATCTACTAAAAATAGTCCATATATGTAAATTTTAAATTATATTTTAAAGTTTGATATTGTTTTGATTTATTATGTTTATTCTCTGGAGCTATCATGAATAAATAAAGGTGACATGAATGAATATGGGTAACAAAAAATAACAAAGTTTCTTGTCGTTTCTCTATTTGTATCATTAAGGATCGAGAAAAGCAGTTTATTTCGCGAGGTGTGATCTTAGAGTTGGTGAATGCTCTCAAGTTCAAATCCTGTTTACCAGACATCAATCTGATTCAGTTGGTCCAGTTTGTGTTATTGGATGCTGGTGGCAAACTCAGCGATTTCATCAACCCTGGAGGCGGAGTTCTCAATGTCAATATGGAACAGATAGAGTGTGATGCTGTAAGTGGATGAACTGTGGATTAGAGATTGGGATATCTTTTTGTGTATATGTGTGTTAGTGTTGACAAACTTGTCATTCAGTAACCCAAATATGAATGTCGATCCAGTAGGTAACAAATCATAGATTGAATCATGACAGATGTAATGTATGGAGCTTACAATAAACTGTGGGTTCGAGCCCTGGGCCGGGCGGTTTTCGTGTCCTTGTTTCCTTGGGCAAGAAACTTTGCTCTACTTGCTCCGTGGTCGGACAGTCACATAAAGCCGTGGATCCCCTGTGCGAATGCTCCTTCATGGGGCGCTGCATACAGTGTATACCTGGTGAGTCTATGGTTCTAAGAATGCATTTTAGGTGATAGAACCATCCCACTAGTTGCTTTGCATGCTAATACAATAGGTTCATGGTGAGAATTATCTACGGTGCTTATTTGTTTATGTTTTAGATGGATTGTCAAAAGGTGACATTGAGAACGTTGATATTGGACTTGAAATTAAATGATGTCAAATGTTAAATTAAGGGACTTTGGCTGCAATGGTCAAATAATATTTGCATTGACTGTTTAGATTTACACAAACAATGTTTAAATTGGCATCAAACTGCTTTATTTTTTTGCTGACAGAGTACTGGTGCTATGGAATGTTTGAAGCAATACATCAATGACTGCATTGAATATGTAGGGGATTTGCACACATTGACCAAAGTCAAGGTAAGAAAGTAATATCCCAGATGATTTCATGGTATCTATTGACCTTGATAGATTTAATTTGAATATCATTTTAATAAGCTAAACTTAGAAAAGCATGTAGTTTTGATATATCTGACTCTTGCATAGATATTGCAATTTTGATAAAAGTATGATATTTCAGTCCATTATTTTACACTCTTATCCCAAGTCTTGTGTTAGAAAGAAAGAAAGAGTTATGTAGGCTGATAGCCAAGGATAACCCAAGAAAGCCTCGAAAGAAGCTTATTTCCATTGGGGTCCTATTATAGATCTTTTTTTTAATAATCAGTTTTTAGTGCAGGAGGAAAGCTGGCGGACCCGGAGAAAAACCTGCGGAAGGGAGCATGGACAGAAAACCAAATGCACATACAGCGCCAGGATCGGGAATTGAACCCGGGACACATTGGTGCAAAGCGAGGGAAATACCGCTGCGCTAACCCGTGTTCCCATAAACTTTGTGAACGTTTCATTTAAAAAAAATGAAATTTGTATCTATTTGGCAAGGTAAGGTGATACAGACTGACATGAAGATTTTTTTGTGCAAGATGATAACAAATTTGTTTGTTTAGTATTTCTGAATGATGATTTCATTGATAGGAGTTATTTTTGTTTCCATGTAGGATAATCTAAGAGGAGGATCACAGAACCTAAATGAGGACACATTGGGGAGCCAGTTGAAAGCCGGTGTAGCTCAGATAGTAGCCCTAGAGTTCACACGGAGTCATATACAGAACAACAAGGCTGTACAGAGACTATTGCCCTGGCTGTACCACCCACCCTCTCCAATGCAACAAGGGTAAGATGTAAAAATGTAATAAGGGTAGATTTTACTTATGTTTAATGGTGATAGCTAAGTGTCAGTTTAAGAGAAAAACAAAGTATAACATTTCTTTAAAACTAGAATATACTGATATTCATCATTAAAATCAGTTATATCCATCGGAGAAAGCCTGTACTGAAATAGAGGTAAATGGTGAGAGGCAAGTGTTATGGCCGCTTACCAACCTGACCTCCCATTGCTCATTTTTAAAATTGCATCTCAAACAAATTCTGCCCTTCTCGGAAGTTCTTCTTTTTTATAAATATACATTTGAATGATTTTGATGTGAGCATTGTTGGCGGATGTCAGATGTCTGTATTAATAGAGCATTTTATAGTACTGGGGTAGCATAACAAGGATCCATGTGAGTTACATATTCTGATTTGCATAACTTTCTTTTTATGCCTATGTAATGCTGTGCTCAAGACTTTAGTTGCCTTCTTTATTGAATATGATATTCATTGGATGAGATTATTTTATTTTTTAATTGATTTTCATTACAGACCAAAGGAGTTCATAGACTGCATAGCACATATCCGTCTCCTTTCGTGGCTTCTTTTAGGCTCTCTGACCCACTCAGCAGTCTGCCCACAGAACAGCAATATCAGCCAAGTCCTATGTACACCAATCCCACTGGAAGCAGGCATACACATTGCTGACCATGTGCAGGTCATCTTAGCTGGGTTTGCGGAGCAGTCAAAGGCATCTGTGTTACATATGTCTTCACTGTTCCATGTCTTCATACTGTGCCAGGTATGTACCCCACTCCCTCTTGAAGCAGGCATACATATCGCTGACCATGTGCAGGTTATCTTAGCTGGTTTTGTGGAGCAGTCAAAGCCATCTGTGTTACATATGTCTTCACTGTTCCACGTCTTCATACTGTGCCAGGTATGTACCCCACTCCCTCTGGAAGCAGGCATACACATTGCTGACCATGTGCAGGTTATCTTAGCTGGGTTTGCGGAGCAGTCAAAGGCATCTGTGTTACATATGTCTTCACTGTTCCATGTCTTCATACTGTGCCAGGTATGTACCCCACTCCCACTGGAAGCAAGCATACACATTGCTGACCATGTGCAGGTTATCTTAGCTGGGTTTGCGGAGCAGTCAAAGGCATCTGTGTTACATATGTCTTCACTGTTCCATGTCTTCATACTGTGCCAGGTATGTATCCCACTCCCTCTGGAAGTAGGCATACATATTGCTGACCAAGTACAATTTATCTTAGCTACATTTGCAGAGCAGTCAAAGGTCTTAAATTTCTTAAATTTGTTAGCTAGAGTAATAAAATAAATAACAGATGTCAGAAGGTCATATTTTAGGAAAGTTTTTGAGAAGATTTCACATAAACTGATCATAGTTGTTTTTGCACATGGCCCAAGACATATTGTTTTACCTCTACCTCTCTTTTATATTTTTTTGTGAATTTAACTCATGAACACATATATGGCAGTGTTCACGCAATAGTCTCCCACACTAACATACATTTTCAAGGTGGCAATAGTCTGTACGAGACTTTGAGAACTTGTTCACGAATTAAGGCCACTAACAATAGTAATGGATTATACCAATATACCAGGATCACCGCTAACTCTATTTGGCTGCCAACCTATTGTAGACAAATATGTAGCAGCCAACTAGAGTGAGCAGTGTTTCATGAATATAGGCCCAAGTTTCTTTGTATTCAACTGTTTTGTTTTAAATTGTCCCCTCTTCAATTCTTCATATTCATTGTTACAAAATGAAATGAAGTGATTAAAATGAATTGTAACTGAATGTCAGAATCCAGTATTATAATTGTCACAATTTGTTTCCAGTTGTGGACCATGTATTGTGAACAGATGGCTAGTACCAACCCATTGAATAGTGAAGCCCATCATACAGCTATGATGTGTGTCATGGACTTCTGGGGTAGAGTCACTCCAGGAATCTTGCAGTTACTCTCACACTCTAAAGTGGTAAGTTGATGTATTATAAACATAAAATTGTCACTTCTCGATCAGGTAACAATCTGTTTGGTTGGAGACTCAATAGGCAAGGGGCAACCTATCATTTGTACACACATTAGAGGTACGGGCGACCTACTTTTGTGCAAATAACTGTTGGCAAGGGGAAGCCTTCAGGAAGACTCTTTTCAGAGCTACAAATATCTCATAAGAAAAACTCATCAGAGGTTAGGGGCAACCTACTTTTGTGTGAATCTGTTGGCAAGGGGCAGCCTTTAGAAAGGCTCTTTTCAGAGCCACTAAAATCTCAAAGAGGTGATCTGCTTTTAACACTGTTGGCAAGTCATCAGTGGGAAGTGACGGCCCACATGTCTTTTTAATAATATTTGTCCTGAAGAAGTCAGAGCTACTCCTAACGAAAGCTTGACAGTTCAAAACTTGTCCGACAGCGAACCCGTTAAAATCTACCAATTGTTATGAATTGGTAAAAGCCTTTCTCAAAAAATTTAAAATTTAAAAAAATTTAAAAAAGATAATAAAATAAAATCCGTTTGTTTGAACTTAGGTTCACAGCAGAAGGATATTTACCTTGAAATTTTAATTTCTATCTATTGTGTTGAATCTATAATCTATCACTTCGAACAAAATTGAAGTAAAGAGTACTGGGAATTGGATTACCATTGAAGTAAATACTGGTATGACTAAATGTTGACTTGAAAGATCCAGGAGAATGGCTTCAACACTAATGTGATTGTGAATTTTTCATACACTTGTGTAGTGAAGAAGATGTTTTGTTTTTCATATTATTACTTTTTTTTCCCCTATTTTTTATTTTTCTCTGGTCTTTAGGGTATTTTAAGTTGAAAATAGCAGCTAAGTCAGTGTGCTTTTGGATCAGTCAGTGATTCATTTAGTGTTTGATTGGTCTAAGGGTTCAAATGTGGCAGCTTGTAGGGATGTTTGGGGGATGGGGATGGCTATGTGCTAAAATGTCACATGTATAGTTGATGATATATAAAGCTAGGCGCGTAGACGATGGGAACTATTTTGTTGGTAGTCTATTTGTCTGTGAACCCAATCAACCGCTGTAACTTGGTCAGTTGATTAGTTTATTTAGAGTTAGTATTTGTGTATATTGACTTACGACTTGGATCATATTTGGGAGTTGATTAAATTCTTGTTATAACACATGCTTGATTTATGACAAGTTTCATCTTTTGTTACGGCATACCAGTGGGTGTACTGATTTAAAGATTTATTTTAGTTAGTGATCAGGCTACTTATACTGGTGTATTTTGTAGTTTGTTTTTAATGCGTGGGTTACATACACAGTGGGTTATTGTTTGTTGAAACAGGATTATAAAAACATGTCGTTGTCCTTTGGCTCTTTAATTTAGACAGTGTTGTAATGTGACTATTGCAGTACTCTGGCTAATTTGGGTATAGTCAGTTTGTAGTTTGTTGTCTTTATAGTTTTGTTGGTAGCAAGTTTTTCGGATTGTAGTGTCTGACCAGACAAAACCTTGTGGAGATTAGTGTGGCTTAGATTTTAAATTTGTGTTCATAATTGTGTGAGTCTGTCAGTAATATTCAGTGCTCAATGTCTGCTGACAATTGCCAAAATGCAGTCTTTACTATTTAAAGCACCCCATTATACTTTGATCAACACCAAATAGGCAGGCCTCTTCACATCGTGAATTGATACATATAAGCGTGTGCATAGTTAGACACAGCAAAACGGCAGGAGGTGCAGCGCGCGTTGCACATGTTACTCGCGCATCAGTATCTACAGCACACGTGTAATTTTAATTCCCGCCTATTTAGTGTTGATTAAAATATAGTTGCATGTATAATGCCAATGACATACTAGCAGACACAGCAAGCATTTAGCAAGACTCTAGCATCTTTGCTAGTGTCTGGGTAAATGCTTGCTTTTCCCAACGACATTTTTAGACATTTTCATGAAATTTTGACTTCAGTGACTTAAACTAAATTGTTAGCATCTGCATACCTGCCAACTGTCCCGAAATTATCAGGATTGTCCCGATTTACAACTCTCAAAATGGCCAAAAATCAGGACATCCTGATTTTGCAATATTAAACAAAAATAAAAAAGGAAAAGTCGCCAATCCCAACCTGTATTCAATAAATATTTATGCTCTTGTGGCATATATTTGGGCCAAACCCTAAAAAAGGCCTTAATAAACAGGGATGCCAGTTTTCCTGCAATTGCAGGAATTCCTGCTTTTTGAATGATTTTCAAGTCATTTCCTGCAATTTACCCCAACAGGATTTATTATGCGAGAGTCAGTTTTTATTCATTTTCCTGCAAAATTGTTGCTTACCGCTGGCATCCCTGAATAAAGATAAGGAAAGTCACAAACCCACCTGTATTCAATACATATTTATGCTCTTTGAACATAAATGTGAGCCAAAATCGTAAGTCACCTTCGGGGAACACCTCGCGCAAGCGCTCGGCCTTTTTGTCCTGATTTTAGGTTTTACAATGTTGGCAGGTATGCATCTGTTGTTTTTTTTGAAAAGTCTAAAATCAAACCACACGCTAGCTGCGTCTTGCTAGTATACCATGTGTATCTGCAGACGTCGAGCAATGAAAATCAACAGACTCATAATGCACCATTACTGTAACATGTGTAGTTGGAGGGATCCAGACTTTTAATATTGGTGGCACAAACATTTTGGTTTTAACCGGCAACGGATTTATGAGGCTTAAAATGTACACCCAACTTTTTAAATGAACTTTCAAAAGCTGACAATATGATGGGAGAAATATACTACCCCAACTGAAAGTTTGATGGAATTAAAAACTTTCAATTAGGGATGATATATTTTCCCATCAGATAATAAGGAGTTAATATTTGTTTTATATTACTCCTACATAAATTACACCATATTAAAATTAATGAAATGTGTTAATTGAAGTTTAAACAAACCCAAGCAAAATATTTGTGAAACAAAATCGTGCTTTCTGTTTCCTTTAACCATGCTTGGCTGTATCACTTTCATATCTATGATCCTCATTACAGCTTGCTGATATGGTTAACTTACATTTCCTGAGTTTGATGGAAGCTTTGCAGGAATGTAACTCATCAGTCTTAGCAAAGGTAGGTCTGCTTTAAATTGACATTGTTTATATTGTTTGTGACAGTAATTCGTGAACGCGTACTTAAACTTGTGAGCGTAGACACGGTCCGTTTTCATTTTGAAAATCTACGCTCGCGTGGGAGATGACTGCGTGGTTGCTACCTTTGACGCATTCACGAATGAAATCCACAAACTATAGTACTGTTTACTTGAGAGAGTTATTTTGTCATGATAACAAGGTCAAATGTCACCACAGACACAGATCATAACCCAATAAGTGTGACACTTTACAAAAGCGGAAGTTGGTTAGCGCACTGGTACTTTCTTTGCTTTGCACCATTTAGTCCAAGGTTTGATTTCTGGACTGCTCTATGCGCAGTTGTGGTTGTCAGTCTGTACTGGAAGTTCAAGACTCTGTTCTTCCTCCTGGATTTAAAATTTAATACAGAAAGATTTTAAACTAAGTGGAAATAAGCTTCACTAGAGCTACATGTATCATTGGTTTCCTTAACTAGCAGCTTAGGGAATTCTTTATTAAGAAAATGACTTTAAATATTTTGGAAAATCAAGGTCTGATTATTATGCTTTTATTATATGTTAGATTTTGTAATAAACTATGTTAACATTATCACTCTTTTTTCCCACAGTTGTTTCCCATGTGGACACCAATTCTCTTCAGTTATCCAGCTAAGGTAAGACAGCACATTCAGAGAATTTATCTAAGTACTAATTGTGAGCTTATATTTACTGTAAGAACTGAAAATGCATTCACTACTAAATTATGATTTGTTGTGTAGCTCGCTCTGTGTGTGTTATTTCAACAGAACAAGATCAATATCATAAATGAGTAAAAAAAATGCCATTTGTGAAGAGAACTTGTAAACTGTAGAGATATCTTTCAGGAATGTTAAGGGATTTTTGTCCCATAAACTAAACGTTCGGAAATACTGACCCATTTTAGGGAGTTTTTGGTCATAATGGGTCATATGTAGGAATTCCTTGTGAAAAAAATCCCATTTCATGTGCACCTCTCTGTTTAAAACCTGTATGGAAGTATTCCATGGAGTTAAGATGCAGATTGGCTCTCTTTAAAAAGAATTTTGTTTGTAATGCATAAGTAGTCTGTTTTGTAGTTTTCACATTGTGAATTCCAAGATACCACTTATATAAACCAATAACAAACACTGTATTTTTAAATCTGTACAGTTGTCTGGTAATCTACAAGTCAGACTGCAGAATTGTGAGAATTGGCCACCACCTAGCCTGACCAAAGGCGAAGTGATGTCCTACAACTCGGCCATCCTGCTGAAATGGCTGAAGAAGCTGCAGTTTAAGATGGGGCAGATTGAGATTCAGTCTTCAGCTGCTACTCAGCTCTATACCGTGTGAAGCAGTAGCTGAAAATTGAATGCATTACTAAATATGACGTATATATAGAGAGGGTTACCTCATTAGAGTTTAGAACTGGGGCCTATTTCGAGTGGGAGATCATAGCAAATTTGCGATGGTTTTCTGGAAACCGATTTTACTTAGATTTGCGATGGAAAAAAAATCATTGCAAACCATTTGCGATGATTTTGTTTGTGATTAATATCTTGCAAGTGCTTATGAGCATCCGCAAAGTAACATCATTTTATTTCGCGCCGTATATGGACGAGATCATCGTAAAGTTTGTGATAGGCTCGTCCATGGAGATAAAAGTGAAAAGATGTTAGTGAAATGGAAAAGTCATCGCAAACGATATTTGCGACGGCTTCTAATTTGCAAGAGTGTCTACAATCATCGCAACAAATAATTTTAGTGAAATAGGCCCCTGCTCACTATGAAGCCCGCAGCAGATTATTTCACCAGATGTGGATGCAGTATTATTTGCCACATTGCTGCCAGTTACAAAATGGTTGAGACATGTTCCTGGTGGCAATGTTCTTATAAACCAATCCATTTTCAAATATTCCTATACCTCAATATTGCCATTATGGGGACTGCTCACACATGGTGCAACCCACATTGGCTCTCAATTAGCACTCAAACAAAGTTCAATTTGGACCATAATAGATGTATTGCATCCATGGCAGAATTTGATTTGAAATCTGTGCTTATTGTGCACCAGTTTGGATGATTTAGCCAAATTTTGTTTGTCGAGCTATGAGTTGCAAAAATATTTGGTGAGACACAGTCAAGTCTAATATTTGTAAACTTGTAGTGAGTAAAATACATATTGGGCCCATAAAAATGATAAATTGGATGCCTTGGGCCCAGTAAATATCAGGCCCGTTTATCGTTGTCATGCATAGGATATATATAACGTTATTAATCTTTTATTGGACATGTCTAAACATGACGATTGCTAACATTAAGGTTTAGTAATATTGTGAAATCTGATTTATCTACAGGCAACAGAACTGTGTATCCTATTGAAAAGGTGCAAATGCTGGTTATTATTGTAAAGTTAATATTATTAATACACGGGTTATTTATTGTATATAAAAGTCAAGTTTACAATTTATTTAATTAATCATTGTTGCTTAAGTGTGGCTGTTTTTACAGCAATGTGTGTCAGATGGACCAAAGAAAATGTTCATTTACTATGTTTGTTTACAGTTCCTTGTGTTAAATGAGGACATACATGTTTGTTATTTTAAACTGTGACAAAACTCCAGGTATATTTGATATTTCTGGGAGTTAATTTTTAGTTCAGATGATATTTATTTGAACACATGATCAACTAGTATCACAATTATGATGATGTACAATTAAAGTGTGTCATTAATGCTTGAAATCATACATTGTCATCTTACATGTTAATTATAGGCCTGGGACTTTCCAGGTAATTTAGTACCCGGGTACCCTACTTAATTTTCAGGTGGGTACTTGGGTACCCTAACATTTAGATTAGCAGGTTGCTTGGAATGTAAGGATGTAAACAAAACACTGCATGGTCAGTGGTGTAGTATGTAATAATCATCATATAATTATATGTCATCTACCAGTAACATCAAAAATTTTATCTTGATGTGCGACTGATTTATGGTTAGTTGAGCAACTTCAGAACATTTTTTTTCAGATAATCACTGCTTTGTGATTATTTATACTCCCATTCGGGTGATTGGTTATGAAAATTTGTAACCAGGTAAGCTTAGCTCGGGCAGGTATCCGGGTACCAGGGTTTAGTCCCAGGCCTAGTCAATTGGTGTACCAGTAGTTAAAATCATGCAAACCAGTAATATTAATCCCAGGTTTATCATGTACATAATGTGTTGCTTATGTTTCATATGTTTTATACTGTTGGTATATTATTTGCATTTATTGTTTAGCAGACCAAAAATATTTGTATTTCTATTTTTTAAAGCATAGGACCATCAAGAATATCTTCGCTTAAAACAGAATCATCATGTAATGTAAACCTGATGGCATACGTGAAGATGGACTCATGAGTAGTGATAGTTTTAGGAGATACCTATGGGCTTACATGTCATTTGTAAGCTCTCCAGCAATGTAATTGTACAATACCAAAGATTGAGTACCTTTAATATTAATTTACAAAATTAGGTAATGAATCACAAGACAGATTTGACAATAAAAGAGATAAAACTTCTAGTATCTTAACACTAATCACCAAATGATAAAGTAAGTTCATTAGATAGATACCATATGGCATTGTCAACAAATACAAGCTTGGTTTCTAATAACCCTTACTTTTATAAACTTTACGTTCATAGTACAAAATTTTGTTTAATGATATTGTCTGTCTTTAATGATATTGTCTGTCTTTTTTTTCAAAACATTAAAATAGTATCATTTATTTATAGACAAAGTATCAATATAGAGTGGAACCTATAACACAAAATCACTGGGGGCCAAAGATTTTATTTTTTATTATCAGGATTTTGTGTTATCCAGCTGAATTCACTGCAAAAATGAATACAAGGGACCAAACACCTATATTTAGCCAGTTCAAATGTTCTGTCCATGCTTAACAATGCATTTTGTAATCTGAAGTAAAATATTTTGTTAACCCATTACTTATTCTATTCACTGGAGTCAATAAGTATAGATAATCC
Organism: Ophiothrix spiculata; assembly: GCA_000969725.1. NCBI lineage: Eukaryota > Metazoa > Echinodermata > Ophiuroidea > Amphilepidida > Ophiotrichidae > Ophiothrix > Ophiothrix spiculata. Next base: position 87,355 of record JXSR01S074301.1, on the reverse strand, counting down.
CAACTTGAGAAATTGCAATTCTTAACAATCCTTTTGTGTTTACACTATAAAAAGCACAACTAAAAACCTCCAGCCGTTTTTACTTTCGTCGAAGACAATAGGCCGAATTCATAAAAGTAAGCAATTGCTTTTTCTATGGCTTTTACTTGAACTTTTATCCATATATGGGCAGATATTCAAGTAAAAGCCATAGAAAAAGCAATTGCTTACTTTTATGAATTCGGCCTATTAGCCTATCCTATACTTTGATTGATTGACAGGCCTCTTTTGTGCAGTAAAATTAATTCAATACTTCTTTTGTCATTTACGATTTAGTTTACAAATGTAAACTAAATCCTTTGTCCTTTAATGAGATAACTTACAACAAACTTGAACAGGCTAATTGTGTTATCAGGGTTTTTGTGCTAACAGATTTTGTGTTAACAAAGTTCCACTGTAATATGTTTGTTTTACAGCACTATGATGTATCATTTATTTTATACCAATGATTTTGATTTCTCAAGTACACAGTATATCTTTATAACAAAGTATGGGGGAGTAAAAGTAAACCCAGCATTGAATGCATAACATCAATCAAAAATGGATTAAATTTGCGAGTATACAGAATATTTTTGCCATTACACAGAACATATGTTATTTATTTATGTAGTATGACAATAAATTATTTATGAGATATAGTAAAACATTATGATATGTAATAAAACAAATACAACATGGTATGTTGCAGATTATGAGTGACATTTCTTGATCGCTTTACGAGCTTCGCTCTACTTTGCAGCTTTGTAAAGTGAGTTGCACCAAAATTGAGGTGGTTACTTCTACTTATACGCTTATTCTCATCAAAGCCTTTTCAGCATCTAGATGAGCTCTCTGGTCCTAGAGAGATGATATACTTTTGAAGGTATAGTGACTATGCACTGTGGTCCTAGAGTAGATGACGTATTTTGACATACGGTCAGGGTTGCCGGGGAAGGTTCCCCTACTCTTATTTCAAACGGCCGTAGCCTAGCCAGTGATGTTCTTTACATCCGACAGTGTGTCAGGAACACTTCAGATGTTTACTTGGTTAACTCGTAATTGTGATATCATATTCACCCACAGCATGCAAGATAATGATAAGAAATTGCAGTATCTTGGGATATGATATGGGTACTCTGACTAAACAAACCCTTGTAAAGTGTGTCAAGGCATTTCAATCATTGGGGACCTGTATTTATATATGAAGGTTTTTTTAAGTAACATACTCTTTCAAATTTGCCATCAAATCTAAAATGACTTGAAATAAAGGATCTTACCATGCTGTATTTGTGTACTGTCAAAATGAACTAAACCAAAGTGTAACTGTAATATATTGTATACAGTAGTATTCAAATGTAGCCAGAGTTTTCTGCATTAAATATTTATCTATTTATTATGAAATTCCCTATTAATTTAATGTAATTGTGAGGTGCTTCAAAAGAATATCTATTTATTTGTACTGTGGAAAAACAACAATGCTATAGAAGTCAATAACCGTTTTGTTTAGTCATTATTTTGTGTGTGCAGTGCAATTTAATCATGTAATCGACGGGGATGATACCAAGGTACTCTAAATTGGAATCAAATGCCAACACACGCTTTATTTGTGAGGGTGCTGAGGCTAACGCCAGCTTTATTATATCAGTGTTCCCTTTAAGGTTTTTGAACTTGCATCAATTCAAGGTGCAAATGCCAAAATAATGAGCTGAGGCTGAAAATTAGCCAATTTAAGGAAAAGAATCTTTTTTCAACACATTTTCAGAAACCTGTTGAGTCAATTTACAGGCTCCTGTGCCAATGGCCGTAGCTAGAACACTGGTCCCTATGGATTCACAAAAGTAAGAATAAGATCATGATTCATGATGCAACTTAAGAGTCGCATTTATGATTTTTTCCTCTTGATGATGTCATCAAAAGACCTATATATATCAGACTGGAAGTGAAGGATGAGGATGGAGGATCACACTGATGAAGTCTGTTGATCATGTCAAACAAAACTGTCGTTTAGTTTGTCGGTTAGTTTGTTATTTGTTCTGTTAAATGAAAATAACAAACCTGGTGAATCTTTTTACGAAAAGTTAAATTGTTTGCCTTATTCCACATGAGATTCAGAAGATTACCAGAAGTGAGAAAACGCAAAATCTAAGAAGTTAGACAATTAATTCGAAGAAGTAGTCGGAATAAAGGGGAAATAATTATGTTTTTTAGATTTTCTCCAAAGTGATTTTGGGGTCAAAAATCTACAGTTATAAGGACACACAAAAACATTGTCCATATGGGTGGTGGATCATTTCGCTTCCCTGTGAATGGGGTTTATATCAAACAAATTAACGGCATATTTGTGTAAATTTGTCTTAATAGTAAATAGCATTTATCAAACAATGGAAAAAAATGACACAAATTATCACCCTTGGAATTCAAATTGCAACAAGACTCAACTATGTTACCTGAAAATATTTTCGTCTCAGATGTTACTGAGGATACAAAACCCTGTCAATTTTTCGATAAATGTGACAATTTGACCTGTCTTTTCCCAGTAAGAAGAGGCCAGACTTTATATCGCTGGTTCATGACTGATCATTATGACATTATGGTATCTAAAGGTGCGTTTACACTATGACGTAGGGTAACGACGGAGGGCAACGAACTTACGACTGAAAACGACTGATATGATGCACGTAAACAAACACACGTAGCAGCAAGCCGCGGTAACGATAGTGTGCGTGGCTAGCGGATTGTGTGAGCATTAACTAAGGTTTCTGCCTTATGTCGACATATATGTCGACATAAAGCATATGTCGACATGAAATCTCATTTGTCGACAAAACTAGGCAAGTAAAATTTTATAAAAACTTCAGTTTAATTGTCAATTTATGGCTGTTTATTAGCAGTTAAGCTTAACAGTGTTGCAAAAATAATTTCATGCTTATTATAGTTGTTTCTCATTTTATATCATCCAATTGTCGTACAGTCTTCGTACGCAGAAAGAACTAGTACATTACTATAATATATGCAAGTCTACGTCTAAAACGGGTCATTGTTGCTTATTCAAACAATTTCGTTTTTCCCACAAAAACCAAATCTTTGATGTCAACTTTATGTCGACGTCGACAAAAAATTATTGCGACATGTCGACATGAAAAAACAGTCTCGACAGAAACCTTAGCGTTAACTGACTCTAACAAACGATGATGGCCGGATAATTCAAAACTTAAATCCGCAGGTCTACGTTGCTTATAACGTTACCCGTAAGTCGTCACAGTGTAAATGCACCTTTACCCGTTGAAATCTGACAAATTTGAAAAAATTATCTTTTGTTAACTTTGAAGGACAGAATAAGTCACCATGAACACTTGATCACTGGTTCAAGACTATTTTTACATCTTGCTTTATCAAATAAGATAAAGTTGATACATCTTCATCTACATGAAGTTGAATATCTGACTTTTCTTTGACTCTGAAGGGAAGATCAAAGAAGAGATCACTGTTGACAATTTCGATTGCTGGTCTGGGGCACAGCCTAAATTTTTGCAACCCCCTCGTGTAAGAGGTTTTTTTTAACAAGCTCCAAGTTTTGTGCTGACAACAGAAATGAGAAAATTACTTCTTTTTGGTACAAAACATACAAAATTGAAATACATTTGATGGGTGTTTTCTTTTCTATTCACCATCGATTCGGTGCCCCTAAAGTTTTCTTTCCGGTAGCACCTATTTGGTTTGACATGAATCTGTTCGGACGCATCTGAAGTTTTGCAAAAAATGAAATGAAACGTATATTTTTCTTTTTCGTTTAATTTTCGCCGTCAATTTGGAGTCCCATGAGTGTTCTTCCATGAGAAAATTAATGCCCATGAAACTGGCTAACACCCCTCCAGTCGGATTGGTTTAATTTATTTTCTGTCAGTTCGGCGCCTGAAGTGTTGCAAAAAAGTTAACTTCCCGGTAGCACCTACTTGGTTTCGCACGAAACTAGTTTAGCATGTTAATTATATTTTTGTATGGTTTTTCAAAAAATATTAACGTACTGTATTGATATCTTTTTCCGTTTAATTTTCGCCGTCAATTTGGCGCCCCTGAAGTTTTCTTTCACGTTGCACCATATATGCATGAAGCTGGTTGGCGCCCCTCTTAATCTCATTAGATTTGTGTACTTTTTCCTCTGTCAATTGGGCGCCCCTGAAGTTTTGTCAAATTTAAAATAAATTTGAAGGTAGTTTTTCTTTTTTCTTCTCGTGATCAGTTCGTCTTTTTTTTTTCTCCCTCTTCCTCTTTCCATTTCCTTTCCTCTTCCCCCCCCTTTCCTTCTCTTTTTCTTTTTCTGCTCCCTCCTTTTTCCTCTTTCTTTTTTCCCCCTTTATTTCCCCCTCTTTTGTCTTTCCTTTTTGCGGCCCTCCCTCTTTCTTTTTCTCTTTTCTTTTACTTTTCTTTTTTTCTTTCTCTTTCATTTTTCTTTCATCTTTTGCTCCAATTAATGAAGATTTAGGCTTAAAGCCAACATTCATTGATTTTCAAATAGGCCTCTAAAAGATGGTAGGCCTAAAGGTTGACAATGAGAGCCAACATTCATCGATTGGTGTATAATAGGCCTAAAAAGGGTAATGGTGTAGTTTGGGACCATGTTTCTATTGTTTTAAAATCAAAAATAAAATAATTTTAAATCACCGAGATACTGTTTTATGAAAACTCGGCATCTTTCTGACATTTAAACAACATTTTGGATCAACGGAAACAGAGCTTCATCAATACAATACAATACAATACAAGTGAGTTTTCTGAAATTTACAAGCATTTTCAAAGGCTTTGGAGACAAAAACCTTGACAAAGATCGTCAATTTTAGTAGGCCTACTATTTACTACTTATTTTATTTAACCTTGTTGTTTTACCCCATAATTTCCCCCATTCGAAGCCCTGCCCTCCTTCCGAAATAATATTGTTGTCTAGAAAACATTTAACTGTTTTAGCTTCTTTGGTTCATTTTAGCTTGATAAATTAGTGACTTTTGTTCCTTATTATAAACAGGGTCCTAAACTACAGCCATTAGGCCTACCCTAAAAAGATTATAGTCAATGCTAGTCAACATAAATGTCGATTGACGTTAGACCTATAAATATACATATCGAAAATTAATTCAAAAATAATATTATTATAGTCTATTTGGTTTACAACAAAGCGAACGTGGTAATAGCGTATAGCGCAGCGTATATGTTTAGCAACTCTTTCGAAGCCTTGTTTTACTGCAGCGAACACGATATCGAAGCGCCAATCTCCTTGTCCTTCCTTGTTCCTAATCGCGGAAACGGCGTTAGGTTTTTTTCCTCGAAACATTGTACTAAGTGTGATCTCATCCGTCGTTGGTCAAATATGATCAGAGAAGGGTCGTTGCCGAGAGCCGCTTCCAAGCAGTTCGCGATAGCAAAAAGTCCACAATCACTTGCTCCTCTCTGTCTACGAATATCGACGACAGTCACAAATGATACTCCTGGGCATAAACATTTAATCTGGTCCTCCAAACAAGCATTCATTCCGAGCCCTAGACTGTCAAAAACCTTGGCGTCCATTCCGTTTGACGAAAGTGCCACCCAGTGGCAAGCGCCGTTATGTAAAACCTGCACTCCGTGCTTCGTGAAGGCTTCAAACCCACCTACAAGTCCGATAAACGGTGCCTGCATCCCATCGAGTCCGGGGAATTGACGCTTCAGCAACATCTGCGCCGCGATGATGTGTTCATCATCCAGCCACTCGCCGTTCTCCAAGTTGAATCGATGACGATCCGTTAGCCCAAGTATCCATGGATTGGAAGAAGGTATGACGGAAGCTGTCCTTCTCCTGCTGCTGCTTGATCCTCCTTTCACGTCTGATCGTATCCTCTTCGTCGCCGGTGTGGATTGGTCCTGTTCCGATGCTTTGCGCTTCCTTCGATGTTCCGTTTTTGGTGTTGCCTTCGTCCTTCTCAAAACCATTCGCAAATCGTCGATCAAAATCGCTGTCCATCCATCGTTTAAAGTCCGGTCCAAGTCTGTTGTACGCTCTGGGTGATCCATGATGCACTATCAATAAAATCTGTAAAAAATATCGCAATCTGAAACAAGATAACGCTTGAAATCAAGCAAATTTTGAGACAAAATGAAGTTCGTTTACCTTTGGAATCAGCAAACTCTCTTCAAGTCACCGTTGTCAGGGCGTTGCTATAAACAGAAGTGTTCAAAGCGCGTGCAAGGAACCGGCGCGACCCAATCAAATGATGAGAATTTTGACGCGCAATTCACGTTATAATGCCTCAACGCGCATGGTAGGCCCTACGCTGGTACCCTCGATGTGGGCGCTTCACTATATGGTTCAGACTGTGTGGAGTTGTTGAAGACATAAGAGGCCGGGGACCAACGTAGCCCCTAATGTGCATGCGTAAATCGATTTTCGGGAGTAGGGATTACACTCCGGGGGGGGGGTTACTTAGTGGAAAGGTGAGTAAACGAATGTGCGACCGAGAAGGGTAGCAATTTCTGGCTCTCAAGTTTGCGAATGATACCTCATTTTTTTGGTTTGGATATCGGTTACATTTTAACCCTAAAAGAGTCCGCCCCCTCCGACATTTTTTATTATACATCCGCCGGTTGTTATTTTTCCGCGTTCAAACCTCTTGACCAGAGCCGTACGAAGCGGGGAGGGGGGGCAGGGGGATGCACTTGAAGACTTTAGAGGCCGGGACCAGCGTAGCCCCTACCGTACATGCGTAAATCGATTTTCGGGAGTAGGGATTACACTTGTTTCCTTAAGCAAGAAACTTTGCTCTACTTGCTTCGTGCTTCAGAGGGCACGTAAAGCCGTCGGTCCCATCTGAAGTGTTCCTGACACACTGTCGGATGTAAAAGAACGTCACGGGCTAGGCTACGGCCGTTCGAAATAAGAGTAGGGGAACCTTCCCCGGCAACCGTGACCGTATGTCAAAAAATACGTCATCTATACTCTAGGACCAGAGTGCATAGTCACTATACCTTCAAAAGTATATCATTTCTCTTGGACCAGAGAGCCTAGATGCTGAAACGGCTTTGATGAGAATAAGCGTACACTCTTAGAAGAAAAGGTTCTTTTAAGAACCCTTTTTGTCCCACAGGGAGAACCCTTTCGTCTAAAAAGGTTGAACCCAATCATTTTTTTGCCTAGGTTCTTTGTAGAACCAAAAAAGGTTCAAAAAGGGTTCTTTAGCTCCCAGAATGGTTCCGTAAGCTTCAAGGAACCCTTTTGAACAAAGACCAGGAGACCCTAAAAAGGTTCTTGGTAAAACAGGAAAAAATGTTTTTAATAAAGCAAAAACATGTGTCAATAGGACTAACTATGCCTTCTCTTCCCTTATTTGCAGATTATGTAAAGACTTAGGGTAAATTAGGCCTTGATGGCCTACTTGCATTTTGTAAGTTTCTACAAAGAACCATCAAAGGGTTCTTAACAGAACCTTTTTAGACGAAAGGGTTCTCCCTGTGGGACAAAAAAGGGTTCTTAAAAGAACCTTTTCTTCTAAGAGTGTAGAAGTAGAAGTTACTTTTGGTTCTAAGGTAAGTTATATAGGTTAGATATATAAGGTTTGGGTTAGGTTTAGGGTAAGCAAAAGGTTTAAAAATTTTGAGAGATAGGGTTTTGGTTAAATTTTATGGCCAGGTTACCGAAATTTTTCAAGTCAATTAAAAGT
>JXSR01S074301.1:44580-66229 GCA_000969725.1 Ophiothrix spiculata | reverse complement strand
GAAAAACAACTAAGGCCAAAAAATCTATCAGCAAAATAACGGTTTTATGAAAAAGTAATGGATTTTTTGACATGCGCGCGTAGCGCCCGAAAAAATAGATTTTTTGATGATTATCGTTATATTCGTGAACAACAATAAACATACCTAATCTAAGCCGAGTCGGTTGATTTTAGACACCTGAGCCGGGACTCGGGAAGAGGACTTCGTTCGTGGGAGTTGGTCCAGATCCCCGATTTACCCGAATGGAATTTTTCCACCGACTGGCACACCCAGGGGGGGGGGGGGAGCACGTGCCTCCTTTGGGCACGCCACTGGCTCGTTGCATTAATATTGGGACAAGCTGTATTTAAATTGTATCTACACGGACATGAAGACTCAACACATAGAACCAAACGTACGCCTCGCGTACACTGTTTTGGCCATACATATATTATGCATGTATGTCTATGGCCAAAACAGTGTACTTGAGGTGCTCGTTGGGCTTCATGCATTGATGTGTGGCTGATCCCTAAGCACCAAAACTGCCTTTTCAGTTTTATGCGTATATGGAGATTTGGATCTTGGAGGTAATCTTCGCACAGGTTAAGTCCCTGTCACACATCAAGATCTTGAATCAACGTGCACTTAACGTATGCAAATTTAAACCTTTGTATATATGGTGTTGACGCAAATGTTTTCAAGAATATTTCCTAAATTTTGCATAAGTTGGTCCACTATACCTTGTTGTGTGACAGAGCTTTAGCAATTCGAGTTCTTCAAACTGTCTCTACCGCAAACTTGAAACATAACGACGGTAATAAAGACAATGTACAAATATATTTATTTCTCAGCACATAAAGACTTTATCATGTATCATTTTTGCATTCCTCTATGTAAACTATACAAACATTTAGTATATACCATATAAGCTTCATTACATTGCATTACTGTGTTGAAATTATTCAAAATCAAGCTATTTTAAATATTTTGTAAAACACAAGTACAAAAACTTTCGATTTTATGAAGACAAAGTTTGCTGCAACAAACAGGTCGCAAACATGGCTTTGAATAATATACATTACACTCATTTCATCTTAACTATGATTCGTTTCAAATGATAGCTCCATTCTACTTCACGATGAATCTTATACACAATTACCGTACAAACATGCCTAGTACTGGCCTAGACTGAACAAACAAACGCAAGGTGATGATGTGACGATACGCCTATATTTATCTCTTGGGCGTAATACCTGGTTTTGATAATGGTTATGAAAACAAAAAGATGACCACCAGAAAACAATGTAAAACCTGAACTCACCTATGAATCTTAAATAGAGTTGTTTAACTCAAATACATGCAAGAAACTTAATTGGTATGGTTTTGCTTCACGAATGAAGTGCACATGAGCCTTTAAAAGTGTAGAATCTACCTATGCATACAAAATAGAATCAATGGGCATGTAATTTAAAAACAAACATCGATGCAGTTGCATGTTTGCTTTGAAAAGTAGTTTTCTTGTTTTTAATCGTTAAACATGTAAAATGGCAAAAAGCATTCAACCAATCCTTCTCTTTCTCTTATGTGATGGCTCACCCCGAAACGGGGGGGGGGACTTTGCAGATGATATCAATTTTGATTTTATCATTTCATCTGTTAGAGCATTTTCTAAGCTTTAAAATGACACCTTACTTGTTGAGATTGATCAAGGCGATCAAATTGTACAACACAAAATCTGCTGGAAATTCTTATTACTTTCTGTATTTTTTGCTGCCTATTTTCATTAGTTTCTCGAAAAGTGTTCTGTCGCAAAGTCCCCCTTTTCGGGGTGAGTCATTACATATTTATACTCAACGTTCCGTTAGCACCGCGACGTATTTAGCCAAGGTATATACAAATTAGTGTAAAGGCCTTGTTTCAATCCCTGTACGGAAGGAAGCAGAGCCAGCCGGAAGGATAATCCTGATATCAATTCAAATTCTTGTGTAGCCTACATCTATGGTGTTGCATTGATCTATCCATTCCGTAGTACATTGGAGTCAAAAACATTATCAGCTATTTTAAGATTTTAATGGTTTCCGTCAACGCCCGTCCCTGGGGGATTCGCGACAGAAACATACCCTGATTGTTGTGTAGTGGAAACAAAAGACCAAAAAAAATGACCTTATCTATCCTGGATGTTTCTGAATGACGAATAATCTTATAAGTTACGCCCATAAATAAATTGAATATGGTCTTTTGGGTTATCTGTTCACTTAAGAGCGGTAAACCAATTTAAACATTACATTTACAACCGTATTCTCATGTACACACCCATTCTTACGACAAATAGATAAACATATCTTTTGACAATCTTACCGCACATACGTCACAATATCTGATCTTCCCGATATACGCTTTCGATCACCTCTGTTCTTCCCAAGACTCATACATGTATAAGTAACAGTTCAAGAAAATGAGGACGTATGTGTATATTATATAACCATCCACTCACTGTCAATTTTACCAAAAGCAAATTTGATAGAAAACAAAACACAAGTGTCGCATCTGAGACTTTGTACACTTTCTCTCCATCGCTTACTCTCTCTTTTTATCTCATAATACTACTTAACAACGCATACCCTTACAATCCACACCTCTTTGTCACTTCTTGCTTCACTCTTTCACACTGGTATGACATCATCACAGGAATCCTTATATACGATGATCTTTCGGAATGATTTATTACTCTTCTTACATTGGCTGTAAACGTAGACTGTTGAATATACACTCGTATATCTGTACTCCAAGAGAAAAACAGATACTAAACATTTACGTGATTATAACTGTTGAAACTTAGGCAGACACAGACAATCTTGTTTTTATGTACTTATTTTTTAAACTTGAACTTAACAATTATTCAAGATAAAAATATTTGTATTTCTCTCTAATTTGAGACACAGACATTTTGTTAAATATTTCTTTCAGCCTTGTATAAACAGATTGCAAACATGATGATGTCATTCATATAGATAATTAGCAACGATGTTCCCATTCATTTATCTCACCTAAATTGCGCGTATATAGCAATGCGTCTCACTTTGCAGCTAACATTCTCTTCTGAATATTCTATTCATCTCTTTACATCAATATATCATCATTCATATTCCTCAGCTCTTTTCTCATATCGATAGAGACCTATTTGATAAGTCTGACATTACCACTTTACTGTCCTGAGTCACACAGGGACCTTCTAATATTCACGCATCCCAGCAATACATTCTCACTCACACTTACAAATACTAACTTACCATTTGACATGTTTGAGGTACTGTAACAGAAAGGAAAGAAGTTCGCAATTTGCGGAGACTGAACGGTGTTATCATACCCTACACACATAATCTATTCATTTATTTCACGATCATTCAAACATACATACTTTATGGGCTCCTTGCTCAAAAAGAGGACTGAAGGGACAATTTAAATAAATGCGTTGAGGCCCTGTATGTCTTCGACTCTGAGTCTAAATACATGCTGTGTCTTTTGTCTAACTTATTGATAAACAAGACTGTCGGATTTTAACAAAAGATAGAAAGAAAGAAAGAAAGAATTCTTTAGGCTGATAGCCAAGGATAACACAAGAAAGCATCTGATGAAGCTTATTTCCATTGGGGTCCTAGATCTTTTTTTAATATTCAGTTTTAGTGCAGGAGGAAAACCGGAGGACCCGGAGAAAAACCTGCGGAAGCGAGCATGGACTGAAAACCAAATGCACATAAAGCGCCGGGCGCGGGACTCGAACCCGGGACCTCATTGACTCACCAGTATACACTGTATGCAGCGCCCCAAGAAGGAGCATTCGCACAGGGGACCAACGGCTTAACGTGACTATCCGAACCACGGAGCAATTAGAGTAAAGTTTCTTGCCCAAGGAAACAAGGAGAAGTAAACCGCCTGGCGCGGGGCTCGAACCCACAACCTCTGTATTACGAGACCCGTGCTCTAACCGCTCGGCCACGCTCCTGGTGCAAAGCGAGGGAAATACCGCTACACTAACCCGCTTCCTGAAGTATCACGGACATTTCCTTTATCACGGGAATATGTCTATTGTTTTAGTAGACTCGCACTAGCTTTGCATCGGGTTCAAATAGTTCAAACTTTTGACGTCGTCGTTAATGTGCTTTACAGGTTCAGTGTATCAAGTATGAAACCAACATCAACTTTTTGTAAGTTTCTTTTAATACATGAACATAAATTATTAATCTGCGTTGACTCCTTACATTTGCATTTGCCCTAATTTTAAATTGAAGCAGCTTCATTACTTCATCATCCGCTTCTGACATAATGCATGAGAACAGTATGATTCTCGTATATCTAGAAAAGCTGTCGCTCAAGTAGCACCAGTTGATGTGATATAATCATGGTAAAGATTGTTCACGTAGATGAACTACTTAAATTCAAAGTTGATACAGTGTAATCCTTACATACATTATTTACATAACATTATGAGAAAGGCAAGGAAACATTCTGTCTGCTAATGTCACTTCATATCACAAAGGCAACTTCGTTTGTGTAATGAAGTGAAAATACTGCGTCGGCAAATTTGTAATTAAAGGAACAAATTTACGAAAGAGTTTGAGCATTGCCGTGAAGAAACATTTGTCTCTACTTCTGAATCCCTAGTGATACATCTTTTTATGTTGCTGCTGTTTTAAGTATTATTTCATGTGTAATGGTCCTTTTTAAAAGCAGAAGGAGACTAAATTAAAGAATAATTGGTTGAACAATCAACTTACAAATAACGATTATGTATTCTGTTTGCAAGAAATGAAATACTGTACTGGGTTTCCAAACAAACATCGATGTATTGTCGCCTGGGCTAAAATAAAGACACCCACAATTACCATGATTACAACAATGCATTGTTTGTTACATGATGGTCTGTTACATATAGGCTAAAATTAGTTTTTTCTTGTAAATTGAAACCATTATAAACAAAATCGTACCCATGCAGATGACGTGTCCAGGCTTGATTTGAATCAAGTTACATACGCTAAGTAAGGTATCTGTCACTTTATTCACAATATTTCACACATTATAGATATTTACGTAGCAAAATAACCAAAATGTGAATCTATACACGCATCCAAACGTAAATCCGAAAACGGTATACACTAATCGCTCTTGTTCCTTGTTTCAACATTTTTCACGAAGGACCATCAGTACCGTGCACTTCTATTAGGAAGCTTTTGTTTTCACTACGTTTGACGGATCAATGCAATATATTCCAAAATGCCTACATTTATCAGGTGTTTGGTGTAGAATCGAGATACGAATGCATCAAAATGCTTAGCGAAAGAGCTTACTCTTGAATGTCAAGTATGGTTATACGTACCTTCATTTAGTGTTACAAAGTTTACATAATGCATGTTTGAGGAATGCGAACAGTGTACATTTGGGTATGTTATACGCTATTCGTAACATATACCCAGTTTACACTGGGTAAAAGTCGTAATCGATTTATTTTGTTTCAAATGACGATTTTGGATAAGCCTAAATTAATTCGACTTGTAGCGGATTCTGAAGTCGCCTTCAGAAAATTGAATTACGCGTCATGCTTGTTGAGCACGAAATCGATTTCGACTTGTGTTTACTACGACTTGCGCTTACACTGCTAAAAGTCGTCTACCAATTACGAATTATTCGATTTCATTTGAAACGAAGATGCTTTAAGTCATCTTTCAAATTCGACTTTTTTAATTCTTTTGCCCAGTGTTAACGAGGTACTTAATTCAGCTTAACCTGACGTCCATATCATAGTAGAATGATCCGCCATGAAAATCGGATCATTTCTACATGAATCGAAAGCTCCCTTACAATGGCAGGCAACAACAACTTATTTGCACTATTGTCTGTAATATAGCCTTGTTGCTAGTAGGCTAAATGAGAGGTATTTGTCACTTAAATTACATTGATCTGTAACATTAACCTTGGTCATATGCGTATCACATAATATCTGCCGCATGATTCCATTGGTACTCTGGTTACACTTTGATATCTGCAAAAACAGGTTGTAAGTACTGTCACTACACATACTGCAACAAATGACCTCGATAGTCTTCAACACAAGGTCGTCGTCAGTCCTTTGACTACACCGCCGTCGTTTGTACTCTGAATGTTTATCACTAGAAGGCTGTTTGTTGCACGGTGAATGGATTGTGTAACTTTTTCAGGGTGAGACAAACAAAAATATCGTCAAAATGATCGTTAATTGTTTGACATCCAGACAAAAAATAGGACTTGTATATAAAAAATCAATGCGTTAAACATAGAGTTTAGCCTATTGCCCATCCGTACATATCAGAAAAAAAGTTCATCATCAACGTTGCATACATTATACAGGGTGTTACAAATTTAGGAGTTAATTGCAGCTTGTAGTGTTTATATTCAGTGAAGTGTGTCCTGTGCATAAAATTTAGCAAATAAGCATTGTATTTAACATTGCTTAACCTGATGAAACAGATATGAATCTCAATTTTGTTATTTGAGTAATTTTAAGATTGATTAAATTGATTAAAATCCTCCTCTTGTTAACAATTACCCCACGCCCCAAGACCTCATTACCATCCCCTCTATCATCTTCTTGAACTAAAACGTCATCTTTTTACCTCTTTTACCACTTATTTGCCCTTATATCCTCCTCCACCTCCTCTTTGATACAATTCCTCCTCCTCCTCCTCCTCCTCCTCCACCACCCCTGGCTAATTATGTTTATCGAACCGTAGCAATTACTGGTTAAATTATTTATTTTTTTATTCTTCTGGAAATGAAAGACCATTAATCTAGCTTTCAATTGAGCCCCCAAACAAGTCTATTTTGGTTCCCATAGTGAAAATATACTGAAAAAGAACATATATTTTAGATAGAAATGTAACAAAACCACCTTTTATTGGGTCCCAACTTAAAAAATGAGACCATAGACATATTTGATTTATCTCTTATTGATATGCGACTCTTACCTTATTCAAGTCATTCACATGTCGTTAAACCACACAATTGATTATTAGGATTTTCCATACATCTCTTACATTCATTAGAAAAATAAGCTTAATGTTATATTCAATACTGTAATGTAGCTTGATTTGAACAAAAATGGTTTAATATAGCTCTTACTCACATATAACAATATTTTACAAGGAATAAACGTTCCTGTCAACTTATATCAAAAATATTTGTAGATTTATAAATACATTATCTTACACATGAACGTTAGTATGGTTTGACAAAGATACCAAACTATACGCACAGTATTTCTTAACCACTTGGGTACTACCGCTCATTCAAGAGCTCTTCTCATTGGTTAAAATTACGCGAAGGCTGTATGCGTCATAACGTTTACAACATTGCCTCGTATCTTTACTGTAAATGAGTAGGTTCCCGAGTCAGAAAGACTGTGCTTGAAAGTATATTATCATACAATGGACACTGAAATATTCAGTTCAAGATGGCAGTCAACAATATCTTCGATGAGTTTTGACCGTCTATATTACCAAGATGTATCCTGATCTGCAACAGCAATATCATTTGTACTGCCTTAGATACGGCCTATCCATGGTAAAAACAAAGCCTACGTATGATCTTAAACGAAACGAAACGGCAATTGGCTTTACAGTTCTTTACACGCAGTTCATTCCGTTTTATTAATACATGACGGGATAAACTGTGCAGTTTCGTCAGAGATCATACTCCAAAAAATTGAGTAGTCTTCCAAGTTGGGAATTGAAGGACACGGTCATTATCCAGTTCTCTTCCTGTTTCGCATACATACATACAAAATATCCTCCGAGTGGTTTATGTTGGTATATAAGGAATGTCATTGGCTATCACAGGTCTTTTTATCAAACGAGCCACATTATGTCCAAATGGCGATAGAAAAGCCAGTCTTTTAGATCACTTTCAAATGAAATTTTGTTCCTACATCAGACAACAGGATAATGCATTTCAAAATTGTTTAATGACAGTTTGCAACACACCATCCATTAGGTGTCATTTGACGACCACTTATCTCTCACGTGGTAATTATTACAAGAAGATAGAAATGGCAGTACCTATCCTTGATAATTGCCACTGGAAAAGATGTTAAATCTATAATTGTTCTCTACTTCAAAGAAGCAGAAGGATACATGTTATCTCTTTCAAGAATTTGATGCAGTTCTCTATGAATGTTCCCTAGTCCACAAATTTAGGTTTTGTTTAACATGTTTAATGTTCAAGATGCCTTAACACAGAAAGTGTCTTCTATAAAGAGACACTTGTTTCTCTAAGGCTACTTACAATCTCCAAACACTCGGTAGGATACGGGGTTTTGTTATTAACGTCTCTTTCAGACACTTCCACACACAGATTTAAAAGTTTCTTTGATAATCCTGGGTGATATTTAAAATAAATATATTTAAAAACTTAATACCTCTGTGCTGTTCCAACCACTGATACAAGTACATAAAACGGAAGATTTACTTTTGTTTGTCTATGCAAATAGTCCTGCATCCCGATAAATAAAGATTCCCGACGTATTTCTTGCAAAACGCTTGTAAAAGCAATTATAAATGAATAGACCTTTCAAATAGACATGTTTTGTAACAATCGCTAATAAATTGTATGAAGTAAATTATAAATTGTCTTTCAAGGTATATACTGAAGTCCGGCAAATCTAGCCTTCAGCATCCATCGCAGCTTACATAAGATTTGGTAATGTAATGTGATGTGTAAGACTAGAGTTGGAAGTATAAACGCACCTAACACAGTTAAATCAGCAGGTATAAACAGAGCAGGAAGGTACTTCGGCGTAAATCAGTTTCCCAATGTAGATTCTACATATTCTTACATGCTTTACACGTTGGAATCTTATGGAAAGTACTTCGGAAGAGTTCATTTGCAAATGCATAACACAATGGATTTATAGTGCTGTTAATGTAACACAAGTAATAACTAAAATGATAACGCTCTATTGGAACACAAGATCGACAATAACCATAAACAATGGCTATAATTGAGTACGGGCTCCACGTGATAAAGAATGCGCCAAGAATAAATGTTAACGTCCTTGTTGCCTTTTGTTCACTTCGACTTTGTCGTTCACCTCGTAAAGATCTCCCGCGTCTATTTTCGCACCTTCTTCCACCAGGTCGATATTTTATCATACTACATTTTTTATTGTTCTTCTGTTTTTTAGGTTTACTTACTTCCTGCTTTCGTTGACTTGGGGGATCAGATGATGAAGTAGATTCGCTGGGTTCAACTTCAGATTCATGATCGTTCTTATCATTAGGCGAAGGGTTATTCTTCTTCATAAAGAGTTTAGAGGTATCAACAGACAAGGTCGTGGAGGCTGTCGCGTCACTTAATCTGCCATGTGCCAGGACAGGCGGCGGTTCTAGCGTATTAGCCGCAGTGTACATATGTTCATTGGATTTTTGAGGGCGCAGAGATCTTGATCTAAATGAATCATTAGATTCGCCTCCTCCATTACCAATACCGCTTCCAGTTCCATTTCTATTTCCACTTTCCTGTTTTTTTCTTTCCCCACTGCCTCCTCCACTTGATTGTCTGCCCTTTTTCTTGGCCAAATTTCTAATAACATCAACGTGATTGGAATCCAGTACACGACAACGGTAGATATACAATTTAATAAAGGCGATTCAATTAAAAATGGTAAATAGCATTCAGTTGTTGGACGATTATTCTCGCCAACAAAATATGCCATCCGATAACGGATGTAAAATACAAAAGTGTCGGTAGAATCCACGTTGGAATAATCATTAAAGTTGCCCTTCGGAAAGTCATCTTATTTCGATATTTTGCTGGGCTTTTAACCGACCATAATCGGTCCACACTTATCATTATTAGATTTAACACAGACACCTCCGAGCAAGCGTAGTCTATAGAAATCCATAAGTCACAGACAAAACTACCAAAAGGCCAAAATCCCATTATAAGGTATAGAGAGTATACAGGCATGGAAAAAAGGCCAATTATAAGGTCTGCTGCTGCTAGACTTAGCAAAAAATAGTTACTAGGTTTATGTAGTCGACGCTCCACACGAAATGACAGCATGACCAAAATATTCCCGCCAATTGTTAGAACTTGACTTAGGAGGGCGCTTATACATATAAAGACGAGCGCCGCTGGTGTGTGTGGTATTTGTAGAGTTTTATTTCTTGGTTCCATTATTTGCGTCCCTATTTCACTTTCCGGAAGGAAAGTACGAAATGGATAATCGTCAAATCCCGAATAGTTGTAATTCGTCCAGCTACTCATCTCGCTTTCCTGTTGAAAGAAAAATAAAACATTGAAAATTGCGTAAGTAAAATAAAATGTATTTCAACGTGTAAGTACGGGTGAGATAGGATAGTGCTCTTTAGAATTAAATATAGAACAGTGGAGTGTACTTTTGAAATCAAGCCGCCTTTGAATTTGAATTTGTTCAGATTGTTGAAATAGGAAATTCATTTCAAATGATTTGACTTGAAGAGTCACCTAGGTAAAAATAGCCTATATTCGCTCATAGATAATTCTATTTTTATTATTGTGGTAAGAAATTACGTCAATAGAGTTCAGTCTCAAAAATATTTCATTTCTTTTTGTTCTGAAATGGCATAAATTGAAATCCTGTAAGAACAGCAGGCGGTTATCCACTATATTTTCAAACTTAAGAATAAGACGGATTTATAATGGTATCTTCAAGTCGGTTAATTTCAGGTTATCCGCGTGTGTCACATAGCTTTGCCACTGCTGCTTCGCCTCATCTTCTGAAAAGAAATCCGAGAATGCTAGATGAAATATTAAAGCAAGTCATAAATTTTGTTTACAGCCAAGTTTGAACTTTATTTCTGCATTTCTAAAATACAATTCATTCTTATAGTAATTGCTATGTTCACAACAATTATATTTTGCAATCGCTGGAACTAGTAGTGGTAGTATGCAACAACTTCTTGGTAGTTCTGATCGCTTGCTAACAATTGACATGGTGGATGTTTACTTGTGTTAGTACAACAGGGCTTAACTGAACACCATCAAAGCTTTTACCATAATACCTTTTTGAGATATTCACTTTTGTCCGTACTTTGGATTTGATCAAAACATTAGATATCTGTATCATTACGCCCGCTTATACTTCACTATAGATGTATACGATTGTGATTACACCGTTTGACCATAGGAGTTCACTATTTGGCTTGAAAGTTTGAACAATAATTCTTTTTAGGAAAAAGTTATAAAATTGCTTTACATCCTCATAATGCATGAAATACACGTGACACGTTTTGCAGAAGATGTCACCTTAAACCAATTGAAGTTTCTTACAGTCATCAGATTAAAGTCTCCTGATGTTTTTATAATCAAATCTGCAAAACCAGGTGCACCAATATTGCCAAGGCAAGGACGGCAAAATGCAGCTACGAAACTGAATTGACTTTTATTTGAACTATATAAAGTCAAATCGGTTTGATAAGTAAATAAAATTTAAGGGTTAGTTGACAATACTTAAACCTGTGAAACATTCGATATCTGGGCGGATTATTGTCATCATTTCGCAGAGAGACCAAAAGTAGTGGACCAAATGTACCTTAATTTTATAACTTGAAGAAAATAAATACAATTTATATCGAGATGGGTACGTTTCTGAATTCAAATCACGTTTTAAGGCAATTACGTCAGATTTGCAGTATTCAATCGTGGCTAAATAGTAATAGCATCAACGTTTATCATTTATAGTTTTGTGGCTCGGGTAAAAGATTTTGTTACCAAACAACACAGACCAGCCAAAACGTATATTGTATAGAGGAAAAAGGAAAAAAAAAACACGTCAGAATCTGTTATACAACTTTTGTCAAGAAGATTGTGCAATTGAATTGAAGCTGAAAACATGCCATAAAAGAAAACATGTTGACTTGTATGGGTCAATTATACTTATTCTTAAAAAGTTATGACAGACCTTCGTGTTCCACTTTACTCAAAGATATGCCGAAGTGATTTAACAAATATACGCTCGTATACTCTAAGGATATTTTGGCAGGTTTTGACAGAATCATGGGGGTTGATATGAAAGCATTGAGATTGAGCGTGTTCTTAGAGAACTTTTTATTTAATGATGCAAACCATCGCTGTATGTCTCAAATATGTGCGCCATATTGATTTTCAAATGGCTGTCAAGTTTATCTTTAAACAAAGGGTATTCTCTGTCGCAGACAGTTTTAAACTCAAAAAATATTAACAAAATAACATCAGAATACTTATATAATCCTCCAATAATCATTTGTTACATTAAAAGTCTACTAATCTCAGAAAATGGAAAAGGAATTGTTACACACATTTGTGGTCATTTTCAATTGTCCTGCCACCTTTGATTTCTAGTAATCAAATGTTATCAAACAACAAGATAAATCAATGACTTCCAATAAATATTAAATTCGATCTAAATTGGCAATTCTAAATGAACAGAAAATCAAATTGTTGAGGTTATACCATTTTCCTAAATTCCGATATTGAAAGTGGCAGCCATTTTGAAAATCAATATGGAGACTATATTTGCAAACTGTAGCAATAGTTCCCATTCTAGACAGAATCAGCACAAAAATTCTCTACCAGTATGCCAAATGTCATACTTTGTTACCAAAATGCACAATTAATAATAAATCTGACGGATAGTGGGTTTGTTATGAATTAATTATTTCTGCTAATTAGCAAATTGACTTAGGCTGATATATGAAATATCAGTTCTGACAATTAAAAATGACAGGCAAATAAGAAAGAACAAAAGAAGATTACAAAGAGCGTTTTGTTGCCTGACACAGTTAACCCCTCATTTTCTGAAATATTTTACGCTTTGTAACTCAGCAACCGATATGTAAATCCATATAAAAGTATACATTTCTAGATGTGGATTGTCATGTAGAAGATGATGGTTAGGTCAGTTTTGGACCAAAATGTATAATTTTGGACCAAGGTCTAAAAAACCTCGTTCTTGGACCACTATATTTGTAAACAACCTAACTACATTTTGATAGAACAGTGTGGTACAATCAGGTGCTGTCTTTTCTGGTAGGGCTAGCTATGTCCAAGGTTCTCCCCCATGTCGACCATCCTGCTCTTAGGTGCGTATCATTCTTAGTTTCATCCACTGCATGATAGCAATATCCCTCTATTTAGTCTATTTAGTGTTTGTCCATTACCTTGGCGGATGAGAAAACCAAACTACTAACGGCATAGGACGTATGAGGAGCAATCCCACCGGCCAATGGACGCAAACTTAACTATGACAGCACAGGGCGTATGTAAATGTTTTTAATTTCTTCGGCCTATAATGCTTTCGGAACAGGAGCGGACTACATTTTAATGAGTAGAACCCTGTTATGTCCAGAAGAGAAAACTGTCTAGGGCCAATCTTCCGTTCAGTTTTGTCAGAACTGGACTAAAATAATTTCTGGCGCACCAGTGGATTACGAAAATCGCAAAGAAAATCTTAAATAACACTTCGAGGGTAGCTGGACAGACGTCTACAAATTACTCTATGACGGGCCAGCGGGAACTCGGCACACCATCACGAACTGCTGGTCCTGGTATATATGTCTCGTCTACCTACCTTCAAACCCCTTGGTGTCAACGTACAATGTTCGCACTTTACATCAGCAGGGAAAGTTGCATCAATTCTTCTCAGGCTGTAATGATGTAAACCTTGACATTGTGGGCATTTAGGAACACCGCCTCATAACATCATCACCAACCGATGAATTGTGGTCAGATGACAAGAACTGGGTAGTCGTCTTTAGTTCAGCAATAGACCAAAGATATGGAGGGGTTGGTTTAGCAATGACTAAGCATATCCACCGATGCCTGCAAAGTGTACAGTCAGTCAGTCAACGAATTCTAACTGTCACGGATTGTATATACACCAACAGAGTCAGCTAGTGACGCCAACAAGGACGAATTCTATGAGTCTCTCAAGGAACACATTGAAACGGTGAAGAGACATGACATTCACCTACTTATCGGGGATTTCAATGCCAGAATTGGTAAGGATAGCCATCTGTCTAATCCAATAATTGTTGGTCCTCACTGCTATATGATGAAACAAACAAGAATGGCGAAAGGCTTGTTTCTCTGTGCTAAGAATTCTGGTGCTCTTATTATGAACAATGACAATGGTCAATGACAATGGACCACCAAAATCTGAGCTACCTTCACCTGCAATCCAGGATCTTCCCATTAGTCAAGACCCACCAACCCTTGATGACACAAGAAAATCAATTCAAGGGATA
Organism: Ophiothrix spiculata; assembly: GCA_000969725.1. Classification (NCBI taxonomy): domain Eukaryota; kingdom Metazoa; phylum Echinodermata; class Ophiuroidea; order Amphilepidida; family Ophiotrichidae; genus Ophiothrix; species Ophiothrix spiculata. The sequence goes on along the minus strand of JXSR01S074301.1, from coordinate 51,956 downwards.
AAAAACAACCGTGCAGCTGATGTGGACCACGTTATAACATCTGAAGCACTCCAGAGTGGTAGTGAAGTTATGTTGGAGGTCATCAACAATGGACCACCAAAATCTGAGCTACCTTCACCTGCAATCCAGGATCTTCCCATTTGTCAAGACCCACCAACCCTTGATGAAACAAGAAAATCAATTCAAGGGATGAAAAACAACCGCGCAGCTGATGTGGACCACGTTATAACATCTGAAGCACTCCAGAGTGGTAGTTAAGTTATGTTGGAGGTCATCAACAAGTTCTGTATTGACGTCTCTTACACCCCCGGAGCAGTGGACCACAAACAAGTTCTGTATTGACGTCTCTTATACCCCCGGAGCAGTGGACCACAAACATCATTGTACCCTTGCCAAAGAAAGGTGATCTCAGCTGTATGAACAACTATAGAGGAATCACCCTAATGTCGATAGCCGCTAACGTCTATAACAAGATTTTGTTGACCAGAATTCGAGATCATGTTGAGCCCAAACTCAGCAGTAACCAGACTGGATTTCACCCCGGCAGAAGCTGTGCACAGCAAGTTTATACCTTAAGAAGAATAACGGAGGCTTTCCGGGGTCAACAACTCCCACTTACCATCACCTTCATGAGCTACAGCTGGATTTCGCCCCGACAGAAGCTGTGCACAGCAAGTTCATACCTTGAGAAGAATAATGAAGATTTCCGGGGTCAACAATTCCCACTTACCATCACCTTCATAGACTTCAAGAAAGCCTTTGACTTCATCAACAGAGAGGTCATGTTCTCAGTTGTACGGCATCCCTGACAGATTGGTGAAGGCTATAGGCGTTTTGTACAACAACTCAAAAAGCGCTGTCGTGGAGGATGGAAATATGTCAGAGCCTTTCCATGTTACAACAGGAGTGCTGCAGGGAGATGTCCTAGCTCCATTTCTTTTCATTGTGCTTATCGACTAAATGCTACAAAAGGCAACTGAGGATACTGACTCGGGAGTGGTGACACATCCACGGCAATCCAGGAGACATCCAGCAAAAGTCATAAATGACTTGGATTTTGCCGACGATATCGCCTTACTAGAATCTTCAATCCCAGAGCACAGTCGCAGTTGACTAGAACAGCAGCCGCAGCCAAAGACCTAGACCTTGTCATCAGTGTGCCTAAACCGGAGTATATGACCGTGAACTGTAGCTCAGTACCAACTCTCCAAGTGTATGGCAAGTGCATTAAGCATGTCACTGACTTGACTTTAAGTATCTGGGTTGTACGATGGCTTCTAGTTACAAAGATCTTACTAGACGTAAAGCCCTCGCCTGGTCTGCATTCTGGAGGATGGAACGCCAGTACTGTGCAACGCATATAGAGTAGTACAATTATTCCTGTTGATATGAAGGTTAGACTATTTAACACGACATGTGTGACAGTATTGTTGTATGGCTGTGAATCGTGGGTACTGACAAACGACATGGAGAGTAAAATAAATGAACACCTTCGCAACGTCATGCTATAGAATCATGCTTATCAAGCGTATTGACCATGTCCCAAATTCCAGAATTTACAAAGATACAAATACCGAGCCTTTGATAGTGTTAGGTTGCGACAGCTGAAATTTCTTGGCCATATACTGAGGATGCCTGAGGAGGACCCAGCAGATTGTATGCTCTTTATACTCCTTCACATGGGAAAAGGAAGCCAGGCCGACAGAGAACATCATATCTGTCCTATATCCAAAAGCTATTGGGAGATACAAACAACATGTTACACCCACAGGCTATTGCTGACCTGGCTCAAAACCGAAGTTATTGGAGAAAATTTGCGATCGCCTGGATTATGATGATACATTGCCAAATCTATCTGGGCCAGGGACAAGGATATTAGGCCGAATTCATAGAAGTAGTAATTGCTAGTAAGATAAAGACATTAGGCCGAATTCATAAAACTAGTAATTGCTCGTAAGCAAAAGACGTTAAGAAAAAGCAATAGCTAGTCTAGAAAAAGATTAAGACTTAGCAATTGCTTAAAAACATATTCATGACCTTCAGCTTGGACTAATACCTTTTTCTTGTCTGGGATCAACCCAGACAAGCAAAAGCTAGCATACAAACAATAGTCAGGCTAGCTTTTGCTTACATGAAGTTAGAAATTGCTTTGTCTACCGCATGATAGTTTTCAGACACAAATGTTACAGCAAGTCACTCCACATTTTCAGTATCAATTTGTCGCAATTTCCGACAAATAGCATGATTTATATCATCTATAGAAACACAGCACTAGTATACTTCAATGCTTTTTCTTACGCAGCACAAATATAATAGAGAACATGAAAGTATACCAGTGACAAGCTCCTCATACAGGATCTTAGTAAAATGTAAGTAATTGCTACATGTTTTAAGCAAAATGTTAGCTTTTTGAATACATATTTAAGCAACTACTAACCAGACGAGCAATTGCTTGGAAGGGATTAGAAATAGCTTTATCTGCCTTGAGAGAACTTTTTCTTGCAAGTCAATGCTAGCTTTTAAGAATAGAAATTCAAGAAAAAGCTATAGAAATAGCAATTGCTACTTTTATGAATTCGGCCTATTGACTTGTGAATAACAGTATTATTGGTTGCCATCTTTCATTATGATACTTTTTTACAATTCTTTTGGTAGAAATTGTATCCTAAACTACCTGATTGTCTCACCAGAAGTAACAGATTCAAGTACATGAGCCGTACTTTAATTTGAAAATGTTCACCTATTTCAGTTAAAGATGAACTTAAAATATAAGAGGGGAGCGTGGCCGAGCGGTTAGAGCACGGGTCTCGTAATACTTAGGTTGTAGGTTCAAGCCTCGGGCCGGGCGGTTTTCGTCTCCTTGTTTCCTTGGGCAAGAAGCTTTACTGTATACTTGCTCCGTGGCTCCGTGGTTCGGAAGTCACGTAAAGCCGTTGGTATGAATAGACTCCTACATGGTGTATGCATGTCATGCAAGTACTTGTATCATTGATTGATTGATTGATATCGCTTTATGTTAGGTACAGGTTAGGTAAGATTTGTTTGGATTGATTGTGCTCTAATTGGTTGCAGAATACCGTCATATTCTCCTCATTTCAAATTCTGCATTATTTTCTTTAGCTTTAAGTCTAATCTCACAAATCGGACCAAAGTAGATTTAACATGTTTAAAGGGCTTTCGTAAACATGTTAAATTCTTCATATCTTTGGATTGGAGTGGTAAAATCAAAAAGGACAAAAGGCATGTTGTAGAGTAATAACTCCACTTTTTTGAAAAACATATATTACTATGATTTAATGTTTTGGCAACTATTTTTAATATTTGTTTTTTGCATGTTGCATTAATATTGGGACAAGCTGCATATAAATTGTATCTTCACGGACATAAAGACTCAGTCATACATCAACATATAGAGCCAAACGTGCGCCTCGCGTACACTATTTTGGCCATATATATGCATGTATGTCTATGGCCAAAACAGTGTAGGTGCTCGTTAGGCTTCATGCATTGATGTGTGGCTGATCCTAAGCGCGAATACTGCCTTTTCAGTTTTATGCGTATACGAAGATTTGGATCTTGGAGGTAATCTTGCGTACGGGTTAAAGGGGCTTGGTCCGATTTTTCAAATTTTAATTGTCAATGTCATATGAAAGATGACCACTCAAGCGGTGTAAATTTCAAATTACAGCTAAATTGGTCAAACCGGTTTGATTTTATGGGCAAATTTGTATTTCAGAGCCGCCTATTCGTTACTATGTAAAATTAATTAGACACATTTTCATGTATTATCTCCAAAACCGAACATAACTCAGCCGTGAAATTTCACATGGATTGTGAGAAAAATATGAGCAACATTTTAGTACCAAAATCTCAAAAGGTTTGAAAAAATGTTGAGGCAATCGGACCAGGCTCCTTTAAGTCTAGACAGAATCCACCTATCCTCGACCAAGCTTTGCTCTTTACCGCTACGCTTTTCTCCGCGGGAGCAAGCTTAGTGAGACGAGCGACGCCATTTTGAAACTGAGCGAGTCTGGGGGCTAGGGACTCAGGCTAGGGTTAAGTCCCTGTCACACATCAAGATCTTGAATCAACGTGCACTTCACGTATGCAAATATCTACCTTTGTACGCACGGTCTTGAAGCAAATGTTTTCAAAAATATTTCCTAAACTTTGCGTACGTTAGGTACACATGGTACAAGTTGGCCCATTATACCTTGTTGTGTGACAGAGTCTTAGCAATTCGAGTTCTTCAAACTGTCTCTACCGCAAACTTGAAATATAACGACGCCAATAAAGACAATGTACAAATCGATTTATTTCTCAGCACATAAAGACTTTATCATGTATCATTTTTGCATTCCTCTATGTAAACTATACAAACATTTAGTATATACCATATAAGCTTCATTACATTGCATTACTGTGTTGAAATTATTTAAAATCAAGCTATTTTAAATATTTTGTAAAACACTTTTATGAAGACAAAGTTTGCTGCAACAAACAGGTCGCAAACATGGCTTTGAATAATATACATTACACTCATTTCATCTTAACTATGATTCGTTTCAAATGATAGCTCCATTCTACTTCACAATGAATCTTATACACAATTACCGTACAAACATGCCTAGTACTATGGATATACTGGCCTAGACTTAAAAAACACACGCAAGGTGATGATGTGACGATACGCCTATATTTATCTCTTGGGCGTAATTACTGGTTTTGATGGTTAATGGTTATGAAAACAAAAAGATGACCACCAGAAAACAATGTAAAACCTGAAATCACCTATGAATCTTCAAATAGAGTTGTTTAACTCTTATACATGCAAGAAAATTAATTGATATGCTTGCTTCACGAATGAAGTGCACATGAGCCTTTAAAAGTGTAGAATTTACCTATGCATACAAAATAGAGTCAATGGGTATGTCATTTAAAAACAAACATCGATGCAGTTGCAGGTTTGCTTTGAAAATTAGTTTTCTTGTTTTTAATCGTATTAAACAAGTAAAATGGCAAAAAGCATTCAACCAATCCTCCTCTTTCTCATATTTATACTCAACGTTCCGATAGCACCGCGACGTATTTAGCCAAGGTATATACAAATTAGCGGAAAGGCCTTGTTTCAATCCCTCTACGGAATGAAGCAGAGTCAGCCGGAAGGATAATCCTGATATCAATTCAAATTCTTGTGTAGCCTATATACATTTTTGGTGTTGCATTGATCTATCCATTCCGTAGTACATTGGAGTCAAAAACATAATTGTCAGCTATTTTAAGATTTTAATGGTTTCCGTCAACGCCCGTCCCCGGGGGATTCGGGACAGAAACATACCCTGGTTGTTGTGTAGTAGAAAAAAAGACACTTAATGACCGTATCTATCCTGGATGTTTCTGAACGATGATAATCTTATAAGTTAAGCCCATAAATAAATTATTGAATCTTTTGGGTTATCTGTTCATTTAAGAGCGGTATATCAAGTCAAGCATTACATTTACAACCGTATTCTCATGTACACACCTATTCTTACACAATCTTACCGCACATACGTCACAATAATGTTTTTCTCTGATCTTTCCGATATAAGCTTTCTATCACCTCTGTTCTTCCCACGACTCATACACGTATAAGTAACAGTTCAAGTAAATGAGGACGTATGTGTATATTATTAACCATCCACTCACTGTCAATTTTACCAAAAGCAAATTTGATAGAATACAAAACACAAGTGTCGCATCTGAGACTTTGTACACTTTCTCTCCCTCGCTTACTCTCTTTTTATCTCATAATACTACTAAACAATGCATACCCTTACAATCCACACCTCTTTGTCACTCCCTGCTTCACTCTTTCACTCTGGTATGACATCATCACATGAATCCTCATACAATGATCTTTCGAAATGATTTATGACTCTTCTTACATTGGCTGTAAACATAGACTGTTGAATATACACTCATATATCTGTACTCCAAGAGAAAAACAGATACTAAACATTTACGTGATTATAATTGTTGATACTTAGGCAGACAGAGACAATCTTGTTTTTTATGTACTTATTTTTAAACTTGAACTTAACAATTATTCAAGATGAAGATAAAAATAGTTGTATTTCTCTCTAATTTGAGACAAAGACATGTTGTTAAATATTTCTTTCAGCCTTGTATATATAAACAGATTGCAAACATGATGATGTCATCCATATAGATAATTAGCAACGATGTTCCCATTCAATTATCTCACCTATATTGCGTGTATATAGCAATGCATCTCATTTTTGCAGCTAACATTCTCTTCTGAACATTCTATTCATCTCTTTACATCAATATATCATCATTCATATTCCTCAGCTCTTTTCTCATATCGATAGAGACCTATTTGATAAGTCTGACATTACTACTTTACTGTCCTGAGTCACACAGGGACCTTCTAATATTCACGCATCCCCGCAATACATTCTCACTCACACCTACAGGTACTAACTTACCATGCATTTGACATGTTTGAGGTACTGTAACAGAAAGGAAAGAAGTCCGCAATTTGAGGAAACTCAATGATGTTATCATACCCTACACACATAATCTATTCATTTATTTCACGATCATTCAAACATACATACTTTATGCGGGGCTCCCTGCTCAAGAAGAGGACTAAAGGGACAATTCAAATAAATGCGTAGAGGCCCTGTATGTCTTCGACTCTGAGTCTAAATGCATGCTGTGTCTTATGTCTTACTTATTGATAGACAAGACTGTCGGATTTTAACAAAAGATCTTCCTGAAGTACCACGGACATTTCCTTTATCACGGGAATATATCTATTGTTTTACTAGACTCCCACTAGCTTTGCATCGGGTTCAAATAGTTCAAACTTTTGACGTCGTCGTTAATGTGCTTTACAGGTTCAGTGTATCAAGTATGAAACCAACATCAACTTTTTATAAGGTTTTTTTAATACATGAACATAAATCATTAATCTGCGTTGTCTCCTTACATTTGCATTTGCCCTAATTTTAAATTGAAGCAGCTTCAGTACCAAGTTTGTTTACCTTCCACTTCTGGCGTAATGCATGAGAACAGCATGATTCTCGTATATCTAGAAAAGCTGCCGCTCAAGTAGCACCAGTTGATGTGATATAATCATGGTTAAGATTGTTCACGTAGATGAACTACTTAAATTCAAAGTTGATACAGTGTAATCCTTACGTACATTATTTACATAACATAAAGAGAAAGGCAAGGAAACATTCTGTCTGCTCATATTGCAGTTATTAGCAACATTTCGTATACAATGCACACACAACGTTCCTAATTGATGCATGTCTCCGAGATATCTTCCCGTGTTTTGGGTATAGGATAATAACTTGCCAAGA
>JXSR01S074301.1:17902-29935 GCA_000969725.1 Ophiothrix spiculata | reverse complement strand
TTGTTGACTTTAATGGGTCAAAATACATTTATTTTCAAAAGGTTATGTCATACTTTTGTGTTCAAGTTTTACAAAGATATGCCAAAGTAAGTTAACCACGATAATACTGCCGAATGGCAGGATGTTTTATTATTAAAGGTACGTGGTCCAATTTTTCAAATTTAAGTTTTCACTTTCATATGAAAGATCATCAGTTAAGATATTTCAATTTCAAATTTCAGTCAAATCGGAACAACCGTTTTGATTTTGTGAGCAATTTTGTATTTTTCATTTGCCTATACTTTACTGTGTAAATAATATTATGGTTACCATAATATTAATTGTTTTAACACATTTTCACTTATATCTCCAAAACGCAACATTTTTCAGCCGTAAAATTTCACATGGACAATGAAAAAAATACTGACCCAATCGGACAGGGCTCCTTTAAGTTTAAATATGATTATAAATCAATTATTTCTATTTGGCATTCTGGTGCTTAATCTAATGACGACAATTGACCTGGGTTGAAGACATATGACATTTTATTTCTGAGCATTAAATCTTACAGACACGAGCAACCTAGAAAGCAAACGAAGATTACAAAGAGTGCTTTATAGCCTTCAGAGAGTTAATATGAAATCGAAATAAACGACCTACTAGAATCATTTATATGAAACCAGATATTTAAAATCGGTTACCTTAATTTATTTTGTGAGTGATGATACTTTACGGATCATTATGATTATAGTAATGTTTTGAATCATTATAATCTTAGTAATATTTGTATTTGGAGAAACAATGTGTATTAATGTAACATTAAATTAAAATGTTATCGAATACTTATTTGCACATAAGGACAATCAATCTGTTAGCTTTCTTTAGAATTCACGTACCTTTTCAAAAATTACATTAGACAGTTCTGATTAGTTTAAAGTGACTGTATGGCAGTGGGGATACGAGTTTAATATACACCAGTTATGAGGTTTTTAGAAACGCCTGTATAAGCCAGCTGAACAATTATTTCAAACATTCGCACAGGGAAATATAATGCGGTTAGGATGAAACTTATCACTGACTGGGACCCATTATTACAACCAACCATATAATTAACAAAAATAAGTCTTTTGATGCTTAAGTACTATTTCTAAGCTGAGAGTAAGATATCACTTTTTGTGATTTGTAATTGCTTTAAAATGATCAGAAAAATGATTGTTACGACCTCCATACAGTATAATTATGATCGTGATGATTTCGCATATCAAATTTCGAGATTATCCCACCACCGATTAGTCATACATTTATTTTCCTTTAATCATACACTATCTATTTATGTGTGTGATGCCATAAATGATGATGACGTCCGCTACATGGCTAACCATAAAATGTTAACTGACCCGTTCCCGACCAGACAGAAAAACATGTGGAAGCTTACAACTACTTTCCGTTGCCGAAAGCATACTGTAAAAAAACGTTGTACTAGATATACATCAATATGGAGTGGTGTGATGCCACAAGGATGCAATAATAAGGAAGTCAAAGAGGAAAGCAGAACATGTCTTTATAAGCGCCTCAGGTGATTTTTCCCTTGCTTGTCAAATGTTATTTTGTATTTTGTTTATTGAGCCATACTGTAAACAGCAAATGCATAATGATTCCTTGATGCCTTTGAGCCAGGTGAAATAATGAGTATTTTCATATAAATGGATGAACAGTGGGGCAAACTACACGAGAGCTCGGAATGTACATCCATGTACATCGATGTACATTCCTGGAGTAGAGATTGTGTCTACACGATGACGCGTCACCAAGATGTGGATTCACGTTGCGTATTCAACTGCGCGTATGTGTTTGCGCCTACGCGTTATAACTACGCGTACTACCAGGTCGCATGTTAACGCGCACGCACACGCAATGTGTAAGGCGCACGAACGTATTTTGTTGAATGTACATGGATGTACATTCCGAGCTCTCGTGTAGTTTGCCCCATTGTAGCACAGGGAATGAAATTCAATATCAATGTCAGGACCGACTTTAGTTATTACCCAGTTACTGCTTACAATTATGGAGTTTCATCCTTAAAACTCTATCACATTTAAAAGTATCAGTTTTATTTCTTGATCAAAACAATAGTTAATATTTTGTATGAATACAGCCTTTATAACGTTATTTGTAAACCCACATTCACACATACTTGCGTAATTTCCGATAGTGACCCCATCGCCCGACCCTTCCTTGGGGGTCAAAGGTCAAAAGAAAGGTCAAATTTTCTACTTTATTCGATTTCAAAGATCATGGTGTCAAATTGTTCGTCTTGGAACAGCGATCAAAAGTGTCCATGGTGACCCCGTCACTTGACCTTTCCTTGGGGGTTAAAGGTCAAAAGAAAGGTCAAATATTTTAATTTTGTTCAATTTTGAAGATTAAGGTGTCAAATTGTTCGTCTTGGATCAGCGATCAAAACCGTCAATGGTGACTCCGTCGTACGCCCTTTCCCTGGGGGTCAAAGGTCAAAAGAAAGGTCAAATTTTCAACTTTGTCCGATTTCGATGTTCGAGGTGTCAAAATGTTTGTCTCGAACCAACGATCAAAAGTGTCCATGGTGATCCCATCGCCCAACCCTTCCTTGGGGGTCAAAGGTCAAAAGAAAGGTCAATGGAAAGGTCAAATTTTCAACTTTGTCAAATTGTTAAGGTTAAGGTGTCAAATTGTTCGTCTTGGACCAACGATCAAAAGTGTCAATGGTGACCCCATTGCCCGACCCTTTCTTGGGGGGTCAAAGGTGTGACCCCGTCATCTGACGTTTCGTTGTGGGTCAAAGGTCAAAAGAAAGGTCAAATTTTCAACTTTGTTCGATTTTAATGTTTAAGGTGTCATATTGTTTGTCTTGAACCAGCGGTCAAAAGAGTTAATGCTGACCCCATCGCTCGACTTTTCTCTGGGGGTCTAAGGTCAAAAGAAAGGTCAAATTGTCAAATCACCTCCAAGGAAAAAACAGAGGCAGGGTCCGTGTCACTGCAGTGACACAGTCCTGTCTAGTTACAACTCTTTTGGTAGAAATTGTATCCTAAACTACCTGATTGTCTCACCAGAAGTAACAGATTCAAGTACATGTAGTATGAGAGTATCATGAAGATCCGTACTTTAATTTGAAAATAATGACCTGTTTCAGTTAAAGATGAACTTAAAATATAAGAGGGGAGCGTGGCCGAGCGGTTAGAGCACGGGTCTCGTAATACAGAGGTTTTGGGTTCGAGCCCCTGGCCGGGCGGTTTTCGTCTCATTGTTTCCATGGGCAAGAAACTTTACTCTACTTGCTCCAAGGTTCGGAAGTCACGTAAAGCCGTTGGTCGTCTGTACAAATAGACTTCTACACGGGGTATGCATGTGATGCAAGTACTTGTATCATTGATTGATTGATTGATTGATATCGCTTTATGTTAGGTACAGGTTAGGTAAGATTTGTTTGAATTGATGGTTGCAGAATACCGTCATATTCTCCTCATTTCAAGTTCTGCATTATTTTCTTTAGCTTTAAGTCTAATCTCACAAATCGGACCGAGGTAGATTTAAAGGGCTTTCTTAAATTCTTCATATCTTTGGACTGGAGTGGTAAAATCAAAAAGGACAAAAAGCATGTTGTAGAGTAATAACTCCACTTTTGAAAAAACATATATTACTATGATTTAATCTTTTGGCAACTATTTTTACCCTGCCGAAGACTTTGGCAGGGTATTCTTTTTGACGTGTTTCTTTCTTCTTCTTCTTTCTTTCTTCTTCTGGCAACACTTTGATTATGTCTTATATCTCCGGCATACAGTGACCGATTTTGACCATTATTATGTTCTGAGCTGACCGATTTCCAAAAAAATCGGTCAGGGATATCGGACAGAAAACAAAATTTCAGATTTTGAACATAATAATGATAAAATTGGATGGATTTTTTCGCATGATACTCAAAGATATTGGTCTCGCTATGAGTTTTAGAAATATCGAGCTCGACGCTGCGCGTTTCGCACGATATTTCGTAAAACTCATAGCTTGACCAATATCTTTTTGTATCATGCTCAATCCATCCAATTTTATATCAAACTTGGATGACGGGACCAAGGCCAGCTCTCATTTATCTCACCTGACCCCTGACTCCTCAAAGGTTACGTAGGGGTCACGGGGTCAACAACTTGATTTTCACGAAAAAAGTTTCAGCCCAATTACGTTACATGGTATGGTCCTAAAATTTGGGGACATGAAACGTCTTGACATTGTCCACAAAAGTTATTGGATGAAAAAAATATCTGGGGTCATATGGGGTCACAGAGGTCAAATAAAAAAGGTCAAATTTTCAACTTTGTCCGATTTCGACGTTTGAGGTGTCAAATTGTTCGTCTTGGACCAACGATCAAAAGTGTCCACGGTGACCCCATTGTCCGACCCTTCCTTGGGGGTCAGTGGTCAAAAGAAAGGTCAATGGAAAGGTCAAATTTTCAACTTTGTCCGATTTCGACGTTTGAGGTGTCAAATTATTCGTCTTTGACCAACGATCAAACGTGTCCATGTTGACCCCATCGTCCGACCCTTCCTTGGGGGTCAAAGGTCAAAAGAAAGGTCAATGGAGAGGTCAAATTTTCAACTTTGTCCGATTTCGACGTTTGAGGTGTCAAATTGTTCTTCTTGGACTAACGATCAAAAGTGTCCATGGTGACCCCATCGCCCGATCCTTCCATGGTGGTCAGAGGTCAAAAGAAAGGTCAAATTTTCAACTTTGTCCGATTTCGACGTTTGAGATGTCAAATTGTTTGTCTTGGTCCAACGATCAAAACCGTCAATGGTGACCCCGTCGTACGCCCTTTTTCAATTTTGTTCAATTTTAAAGATCAAGGTGTCAAATTTTTCGTGTTGGACCAGCGATCAAAACCGTCAATGGTGACCCCGTCGTACGCCCTTTCTTTCTTTGTTCGATTTCAATGTTTAAGGTCTCATATTGTTTGTCTTGAACCAGTGGTCAAAAGTGTCAATGCTGACCCCATCGCTCGACTTTTCTCTGGGGGTCTAAGGTCAAAAGAAAGGTCAAATTGTCAACTTTATGCGATTTCAAAGATTAAGGTTTTAAATCGTTTGTCTTTGACATGCGATCAAAAGAGTTAATGGTGACCCCATCGGTCGACCCTTACTTAGGTGTCAATGGTCATGACTCATGATAAAGCTCAATTTTTCAACTTTGTCCAATTTTAAAGGTTATGGTGTCAAATTGTTCGTCTTGAACCAACGATCAAAAGTACCTATGGTGACTTCATCAACTGACCTTTTCGTAGGGGTCAAAGGTCACAATGAAGGTTACATTGTTACCATGTCTAATTTGAAAGTTTAAGGTGTCATATTTTTTGTCTTGCACAAACGTTCAAAAGTGTCTATAGGCTGAAATCACCTCCAAGGAAAAAACAGAGGCAGGGTCCGTGTCACTGCAGTGACACAGTCCTGTCTAGTTAATATTTGTTATTTGCTCGTTGCATTAATATTGGGACAAGCTGTATTGTATCTACACGGACATAAAGACTCAGTCACACACAAACATAAAGCGCCGTTTTGGCCATACATATGCATGTATGTTTATGGCCAAAGCTTCATGCATTGATGTGTGGCTGATCCTAAGGACGAATATTGCCTTTTCAGTTTTATGCGTATAAGGAGATTTGGATCTTGGAGGTAATCTTGCGCACGGGTTAAGTTAGACTCGATACTCCAGTCCCCTAATCGGCGGCGCTTTTTTTACCCACAATCCTTTACGTTGCCTTGATTCAAACGTGAGCAAACGACACAAAAGCATAGCGATCGTCGAGGATGGAGTATCCAGTCTAGGGTTAAGTCTCTGTCACACATCAAGATCTTGAATTAACGTGTACTTAACGTATGCAAATTTCTACCTTTGTATGCATGGTCTTGAAGGAAATATTTTCAGAAATATTTCCCAAAACTTTGCGTACCTTAGGTACAAGTTGGTCCATTATACCTTGTTGTGTGACAGTGCTTTAGCAATTCGAGTTCCCAAACCTGTCTACAGGTGCCGCAAACTTGAAACATAACGACGCTAATAAAAACAATGTACCAATCGATTTATTTCTCAGCACATAAAGACTTTATCATGTATCATTTTTGCATTCCTTTATGTAAACTATACAAACATTTAGTATATACCATATAAGCTTCATTACATTGCATTACTGTGTTGAAATTATTTAAAATCAAGCTATTTTAAATATTTTGTAAAACACCAGTACAAAACTTTCGGTTTTATGAAGACAAAGTTTGCTGTAACAAACAGGTCGCAAACATGGCTTTGAATAATATACATTACACTCATTTCATCTTAACTATGATTCGTTTCAAATGATAGCTCCATTCTACTTCACAATGATGAATCTTATACACAATTACCGTACAGACATGCCTAGTACTATGGATGTACAGTACTGGCCTAGACTGAACAAACACACGCAAGGTGATGATGTGACGATACGCCTATATTTATCATTTGGGCGTTATACCTGGTTTTGATAATGGTTATGAAAACAAAAAGATGACCACCAGAAAACAATGTAAAACCTGAACTCACCTATGAATCTTAAATACAGTTGTTTAATTCTTATATATGCAAGAAACTTTATTGGTATGGTTTTGCTTCACGAATGAAGTGCACAAGAGCCTTTAAAAGTGTAGAATTTACCTATGCATACAAAATATAGAGTCAATGGGTATGTAATTTAAAAACAAACATTGATGCAGTTGCAGGTTTGCTTTGAAAATAAGTTTTCTTGTTTTTAATCGTATTAAACATGTAAAATGGCAAAAAGCATTCAATCAATCCTCCACTTTCTCATATTTATACTCAACGTTCCGATAGCACCGCGACGTATTTAGCCAAGGGTACAGTACAAATTAGTGGAAAGGCCTTGTTTCAATCCATGTACGGAATGAAGCAAAGTCAGCATGGTCAGCCGGAAGGATAATCCTGATATCAATTCAAATTCTTGTGTAGTGTTGCATTGATCTATCCATTTCGTACTGAGTACATTGGAGTCAAAAACATAATTGTCAGCTATTTTACGATTTTAATGGTTTCCGTCAACGCCTGTCCCCGGGGGATTCGGGACAGAAACATACGTCCTGGTTGTTGTGTAGTGGATGTTTCTGAATGATGATAGATAATCTTATAAGTTAAGCCCATAAATAAATGATTGAATATGGTCTTTTGGGTTATCTGTTCATTTAAGAGCGGTATATCAGTTCAAGCATTACATTTACAACCATATTCTCATGTACACACCCATTCTTACACATTTCATTTGACAATCTTACCGCGCATACGTCACAATATCTGATCTTCACGATATACGCTTTCGATCACCTCTGTTCTTCTCACGGCTCATACACGTATAAGTAACAGTTCAAGAAAATAAGGACGTATGTGTATTTTATAACCATCCACTCACTGTCAATTTTACCAAAAGCAAATTTGATAGAAACCAAAACACAAGTGTCGCATCTTAGACTTTGTACACTTTCTCTCCCTCGCTTACTCTCTTTTTATCTCATAATACTACTTAAGAATGCATACCCTTACAATCCGCACCAATTTGTTACTCTTTGCTTCACACTTTCACTCTGGGATGACATCATCACATGAATCCTCATACAATGATCTTTCGGAATGATTTATGACTCTTCTTACATTGGCTGTAAACGTAGACTGTTGAATATACACTCGTATGTCTGTACTCCAAGATATAAACAGATACTAAACATTTACGTGATTATAATTGTTGATACTTAGGCAGACACAGACAATCTTGTTTTTATGTACTTATTTTTAAACTTAACAATTATTCAAGATAAAAAATATTTGTATTTCTCTCTAATTTGAGAGACAGACATGTTGTTAAATATTTCTTTCAGCCTTGTATAAACATATTGCAAACATGATGATGTCATCCATATAGATAATTATCAACGATGTTCCCATTCAATTATCTCACCTAAATTGCGTGTATATAGCAATGCGTCTCACTTTGCAGCTAACATTCTCTTCTGAATATTCTAGTCATCTCTTTACATCAACATGTCATTATTCATATTCCTCAGCTCTTTTCTCATATCGATAGAGACCTATTTGATAAGTCTGACATTACCACTTTACTGTCCTGAGTCACACACGGACCTTCTAATATTCACGCATCCCAGCAATTCATTCTCACACTTACAAATATGAACTTACCATTTGACATGCTTGAGGTACTGAAACAGAAAGGAAAGAAGTCCGCAATTTGCGGAAACTGAATGGTGTTATCATACCATACACACATAATCTATTCATTTATTTCACGATCATTCAAGCATACATACTTTATGCGGGGCTCCCTGCTCAAAAAGAGGACTGAAGGGACAATTCAAATAAAGGCGTAGAGGCCCTGTATGTCTTCGACTCTGAGTCTAAATAATGCTGTATCTCATGTTTTACTTATTGATAGACAAGACTGTCGGATTTTAACAAAAGATCTTCCTGAAGTATCACGGACATTTCCGTTATCACGGGAATATATCTATTGTTTTACTAGACTCACAATAGCTTTGCATCGGGTTCAAATAGTTCAACATTTTGACGTCGTCGTTAATGTGCTTTACAAGTTCAGTGTATCAAGTATGAAACCAACATCAACTTTTTATAACTTTTTGTTAATACATGAACATAAATTATTAATCTGCGTTGACTCCTTACATTTGCATTTGCCCTAATTTTAAATTGAAGCAGCTTCATTACCAAGTTTGTTTACCACCCACTAAATGCATGAGAACAGCATGATTCTATATCTAGAATAGAGTATATCTAGAAAACCTGCCGCTCAAGTAGCACCAGTTGATGTGATATAATCATGGTTAAGATTGTTCACGTAGATTAACTACTTAAATTCAAAGTTGATACAGTGTAATCCTTACATACATTATTTACATAACATTATGAGAAACGCAAGGAAACATTCTGTCTACTAATGTCACTTCATATCACAAAGGCAACTACGTTTGTGTAATGAAGTGAAAATACTGCGTCGGCAAATTTGTAATTGAGGGAACACATTTACGAAAGAGTTTGAGCATTGCCGTGTAGAAATATTTGTCTCTACTTCTGAATCCCTAGTGATACACCTTTTTATGTTGCTGCTGTTTACGTATTATTTCATGTGTAATTGTCCTTTGTTCCTTTTTAAAAGCAGAAGGAGACTAAATTAAAGTACCATTGGTTGAACAATCAACTTACAAATAACGATTCTGTATTCTGCTTGCAAGAAATGAAATACTGTACTTGGTTTCCAAACAAACATCGATGTATTATCGCCTAAAGATACCCACAATTACAACAATGCATTGTCTGTTATATATAGCCTAAAATTGGTTTTTTCTTGTAAATTGAAACCATTATAAACGAAATCGTACCCATGCAGATGACGTGTCCAGGCTTGATTTGAATCGATTACTTACGCTAAGTAAGGTATCTGTCACGTTATTCACAATATTTCACACATTATAGATATTTGCGTAGCAAAATAACCAAAATGTGAATCTATACACGCACCCAAACGTAAATCCGAAAACGGTATACACTAATCGCTCTTGTGCCTGTTTCAATATTTTTCACGAAAGATCATCAGTATCGTGCACTTATATTAGGGAGCTTTCGTTTTCACTACGTTCGGCGGATCAATGCAATATTCTAAAATGCCTACATTTATCAAGTGTTTGGTGTAGAATTGAGATACGAATAATGCATCAAAATGCTTAGTGAAAGAGCTTACTCTTGAATGTCAAATTTGTTTTACCTTCCTTTAGTGTTACAAAGTTCACATAATGCATATTTGAGGAATGCGAACAGTGTACATTTGGATATGTTATGCGCTATTCGTAACATATACCCCGTTTACACTGGGTAAAAAAGTCGTAATCGATTTATTTTTGTTTTCCAATGACGACTTTGGATTAGCATAAATTAATTCGACTTGTAGGTGTTTACACTGCAGCGATTCCGAAGCGGATTCTGAAGTCACCTTCAGAAAATTGAATTATTGTCATGCTTGTTGAACACGAAATCGATTACGACTTGCGTTTACACTGATAAAAGTCGTCTACCAATTACGAATTGATTCGATTTCATTTGAAACGAAGATGCTTTTAGTCATCTTTCAAATTCGACTTTTTAAAATTCTTTTGCCCAGTGTAAACGGGGTACTTGATTTAGTTTAACTTGACGTCCATATCATAGTAGAATGATCCGCAATGAAAATCGGATCATTTCTACATGAATCGAAAGCTCCCTTACAATGGTAGGCAACAACAACTTATTTGCACTATTGTCTGTAATGTAGCCGTGTTGCTAGTAAATCATTGAGAGGTATTTGTCTCTTAAACTACATTGATCTGTAACATTAACCTTGGTTCTATGCGTATCACACATATCTGCCGCGTGATTCCATCACAGATTATTGAACACATGGATGATAATCTGCAGTTTTCCTTTGAAGCTATGTGTATGTGTGTTTCAACAAAGAAATAAAGCCTTCAACACTGTCATGTCTTGTGGGGCTACAATAATAGATCCATCAACTAATTTAATTCTCATCCTCGAAATACAAGCGATGAGTTCAATACGTCAATGATACCGATGGCCTCGTTACTCCAGGCTGATACAGAGACACGAAGAAACAAATAGCTGGTATGGTTTTATTGTACTTTTGTGCGTGCGTCCTGTTACATTAAAAAACAAAGGTTAAACCAAGGAAAAATTGATTTGACTGAAGAAAATGTTCATTAATTTCAAGCTCACCAGTGCATTTTCTTTACATTGTTGTTCATGATATCATATAATTTACTATATCTTTGAAGAGTTTACAGGAGATTAATTTCGAGTTAACTGATTCAACGGTCAGTAGTTTCCATTGTGTAGGATCATTGGATCATTGGTTATGACATTGTTCATAATTCCCGCGCATTTCAAACGCTTGTGGTTTTATTGATTTTGAAACACACATAGTATCAAAGATCTGTGGTAGTTTTATTGAATTTTAATTGAGTTTAATATCCATGTGTTCCAAAATCTGTGATTCCATTGGTACTCTGGCTACACTTGGATATCTGCATAAATAGGTTGTAAGTACTGCGACTACAAACACTGCAACCTCGATAGTCTTCAACACAATGTCGTCCTTTGACTACACCGCCGTTGTTTGTACCCTGAATGTTTATCACTAGAAGACTGTTTGTTGCACGGTAAATGGATTGTGTAACTTATTCTCAAAATTTATTTCATAATTGCGGCATATGAAACATCTGATTTTTAAAAGGTGACACTGTAAATAATTACCATAGTAATTTTGTGTATTAAAATGTACCTGGATTTGAAATCTAATTAAGAATTTCAATATATTATATCAGAAAGTCTTTAAGTGGGTTTTGATACATACATTGCTATCAATAAGCATTACCTCATTATGTCAAATGGAAATTAACATGTCAAAGATTCTATATGTAAAACAAAATAAAACTTTAAAGTAACTCTTGTTATAACTCAATGAGAATCAAAACAGCGAAATTAATTTACAATCTAAGGAAACATTAGGAGAAAAATCTAACAAATATCATGATGTGAGATTTATGAACGTGCCTTCACTGAATCGGAGAAGCAACAAATAATTACTGATTGCTCACACAGATTCAGAGGAATGCTACAGTTACAAACTCCATACTGTTCACAAAGCTCCAATTTTAAATTACCAACGATCAACCTGCTAAGCGGGAAATCTATATAGACATGTTTGATTTATCTCATATTGATATGCGACTCTTACCTTATTCGAGTCATTCACATGTCGTTAAACCACACAATTGATTATTAGGATTTTCCATACATCTCTTACATTCATTAGAAAAATAAGCTTAATGTTATATTCAATACTGTAATGTAGCTTGATTTGAACAAAAATGGTTTAATATAGCTCTTACTCACATATAACA
>JXSR01S074300.1:58366-69216 GCA_000969725.1 Ophiothrix spiculata | reverse complement strand
TTGTCAATATATTTACTCATAAACACATAATATGGATGTTGATCTTTTGAGAATCATCTAAATTGTAAAGTAAGCTTGATCATGATTATTGTTACTATGGATGGGGTGGATTTGTTAACAGCAAAGCAATGATTTTCTATTTGCTGTTAAAGTAACTTGGACAAGTCATACTTTTATGGCCTATCAAATAATTTCGTGCATCAGGTAAACGTTATTGAATTAATTCCTGTTAACTGTTAAGTAATAACGGATTCTTAGTGATGAAATACCGACAAATATTTGTCATCACTTTAATGTGTCTCAAATTATCGGTGACCAATTTATATTTCATGATTAATAAGCATTAAAACTTTGGAGCTAAAATTTTTAACCATACTGGCAAACAGGCCTCGAACCATTAAAAATATTGATGCAGCTCTACAGAACTCGGAACAAGTATTTGAATACATGTATGAATCTTGAACCGGTTAGTAACGTTTAATACCAAACTTCCCATTTTGGCAGTGAATTGTTGAAAGTATTTAATTTGTGTAACCACGATATCATGGTAGAAGATCAGATGTTGGAAAAGATTTGGTCCATGATATAAACACTTAAAGATCCATGTAAATGTCCAATTACAATCGATATTTAAATTAGAAAGTATAATACAGTGTGTCCCAGAATAAACCTTACAATCTTTGCGTGCAATTTTCATGGGTTTAACGGATAGTTCGAAAGTATGTAAAGGTTGCGTTTTATAGCCCATGAATTGAACTTTCAGATTCCGTTTGTTTCATTTCAATCGGTTATGTACAACAAAAGTTATGCTTTGTCAAATAATTGAATGTAAAATTTGCTGGTCCAATTTCACGAGTTTGTAAGTTCCCCTTGAATGAAGCTCTATTGAGTATTGTTATTGATCTGTTCACTCAATCGTAACGATGTTTACTTATTTACCACGCACATGCTTTCTTTTATCTATGTTGAAAAAATGAACAAATTTGATGTAAAAATAAGACAGATATGATAAGTTTTCAAAGGTGACTCATTTTTATTCCATTCAGATATACCTTTACTTTATGGCCAATAATCATGAAATTGGACCAGACAAAAATCCACCCAAAAGTTTGATACAACATAACTTTTGTTGTAGACTACTGATTGAAATGAAACAAACGGTTTCTAAAAGTTCAACTCATGGGCTATAAAATGCAATCTTTACATACTTTCTGACTATCCGTTAAACCCCTAAAAATTGCACGCAAATATTGTAAGGTTTATTCCTGGACACCCAGTAATGGCTCCATTATGGTGAAAGTGAAATTCTCAACATAGACAAATGATTAATATTAACAGACAGGCAAATGAAAAATTAAAGGGACAGTCTCCAGAATGGTACAATAGTATTGTTTGCTGGATAAAGAGAGGTTTTCTCAATGTCTCACTTGATTCCCTATACTGACACATTGAAAAACTTAACCATAACCAGAACACATTTGATGGCCTGGAGAGAGCTAAGAAATTTCGTTTGTAAAACTGGCTAAAAAGATACAAAGGCGCCTTTTCAATGTGCAGTCAACATAATAACAGAAATGAGGCGTCACTCAAAATATCAATGTCTTCTTTTGCATTATACCCTTAAAAACTTCGTATATATATATATATAATATCAATTGGTACCATTTTAAAAATACATTTTGATCTTATTTTAATTTTTTAATGAATTTATCAAAAACATTGATATAAACATCCTTGGTAACCATCATATCCTGGTGTACGATTTTAATGCTTCGAAAAAGAGTATTATACAAACAAGATTATAGAGAATGTTTACACCCCTCCCTAAGCTACCTTTGGAATATTTCAATTGATATCTCAAACAAATCCATTAGCCTTATCCATATCTTTGAAAATTTGCTATGGCTTATGTAAAATTAGCATTATGTCGAAGAGGTAAGCTATCGAGCTTTCTTGTCTATCTTTGGTTTTTAACATTTTATTTTAATATTTGTTTCTTTCAGCGTTCATTTTTGTAACAAATGTAAAATATATGATGATTCTGACACGCTTCAACAATTTTTGCTACAATACTGCAGATTTAGTCCATTGTTAATCAGGCATCTTCCATCGCTAAATTCTTGGTGCCAAATTTATGCAGCAGTTACCAAACGTGAATGTAGTATTAGCTTGTATTTTTTGAATGAATTTAACCAATCTTGTTCGATAAAAATAATCAATTTTGCGTCCAGGTTACCTTTGGAGTTGAGCAAACCAAAAGAGGCTTTTGATAGTTGTTCTTGGGTATTTTGAACCGACCATTTTCTTCAAAATTAAACTTGTTGAACTAGAAGATGATTAAAATTTGATATTTGTTGTCTAAATGAACTCCTTTCAAGTTAAGTATAATGTGATATCTGTGATATCCAATGGCGTGTCGGTAGTGTCAATTCAGGGTATTCCTGCTTTCATACTCGATGTCGCTCTGTTATTGTAGCTATGCAGCTTGATCGCCAAGTTGGTTTTGCGCTATTCTGTTTTGCTGTGCGACAGAAGTTTGTATCTGTGCAGTTCTGCCACTCTTCAAGTTGATTTAATTTTAACTTGAAAAATCCTGTCATAAGAAAAAAAACCTTTGTCGCTACCAAATATATCAGCGACATCCAACTTGCTGCTACACCGGAAATGAAAAAGATTCTGCAAACACGTGATGTAATAAAGTTACAAAACTACAAACTTAACGAATATGAAAGTAGCATGCCGTAATCCCACAATTTACAAAATCAATGCAACAACAAACTTTTATCATATTTACAAATCATACCTTGTTTTGTTTGGTAATTTAAAAAAATTCACAAATGTTAATAACTCGCTCCAACGTATTTTATAGTGTAAGTATTACAGCTCCGTCAGTCCAATATGGAATATTCCTCCTATTTTTTGAGTGTCAGTGTAACCTGATTTGATTTATGTATTATCACCTGGTCTTCCAGTCTAATAGGACAACGTTGTGAAAATATTTGTTAAATTATAGATAGCAATTATTTGTTGTATAGTGTTAGACATTGAATTTCATATAATTTGTTGACAAGAGAGCCACAGGAATAGCTTGGTTTAAATATGCCATTCCGAGTATTCAAAACGAACTTTTCTTTAAAAAGCATTTTACATACTAGAATTACATAACACTCGGACGAACAATTGTAGAATTAATGAATACCTGATTTAAAATTAATGGGAATGTGCAAATCTACACTTGAAATATAATGCTAAAGTGAATATGCGCTTAAAACTTGTTAGCAAATAAAATGTATTTCCACATTTTCCAAGCAAAAGCTATTTGTAAAGCACTTAAAATTAGAAACATATACACAAAAATTGGGATTCTTGTACCCTTTTCTCTGGTCGTAAATGGGTAAATGGGTTTGTTGTGAAACCCTATTGTATATGTTAATGGTTACAAATTTACGAACTCAATATGAAAATCAAATGTTTGCAGTTTACCAAAAAGTAGCATCATATAGTACTAGTTATAAACCTTTCATGTGTCATAATTCCATTAAATCAGGAACTTACGTCTGTATCACAACTCCCCGAACAATAAAAACAAACAGGGTGCAGGGCCCATCACGTTTGCAAGTACATTAGATGACCCTGCATTGGTCAGTTTTTTCAACATTGTTCGAGGAATTGGGAACCGACTTGAAATATACAGTGCAGTTGATTAAAGTTTAGAATTTGTCAATATATTTACTCGTAAACACATAATATGGATGTTGATCTTTTGAGAATCATCTAAATTGTAAAGTAAGCTTGATCATGATTATTGTTACTATTATAATTGATTTATTGTTTTATAGATAAATATTGTACCTATCATTAAACTCCGTGTAAATAATGTACAAAATCTATTTTACATGTGCAATGCAATGTTTTTCCTCGATCTATCTATATATTCTCGTGTAGACAGGTAACAGTAATGTATAATGTGCCATTACGTTAAGGAATTTTCTTTTAACAAGCATATCTTTAGAAAAAATAGATTTCTTGGTTATTTTGGTGTTATATAAGTACTCTGCATGTATGAATCTCTTTTTAGAGCAGCACATTGTAGTAGATACTTATAATGTACTGACATTATATACTAGGTCTAAGGGACATAAGACATACACTTCAAAGCATTTCACCTTTTCTATATTTTCGAAATTATATTCATCATTCTTCAATCTTTACTAGATCCCTATGTCCCGAAATGCAATTTGTTTTTAACCCAGTATACGGGTACTTGTGATGATTTTGCGCATACTCTTAACTGAGCGATACGTCAAAAATACCCGTATTTTGGGAATAAAATCCAATTGAATCTCGGGTATGCAAGTGGTCTATTAATTTTTATTTCCGCATTTGTGTTTATTTATATACTTCCTCGAGCAAATGCCATGGGTGTTTTCGTAAAAGTCTCAATCAATCCGTATTGGGTGATGATAACCTTATAGAAAATGTCCAAAATAGTTCATTACAAAACATGTAAAGCTTTCCATTTAAGGAGTCACATTAAGCTATTTAATATATAACAAGTTGTATACAACATAATATTGTGTACAACTTGTATGTTATGATATAGGCCTAAAACAATTTTGATGGGAAAATATGGGACAGTCTAAAAACAAATCAACTACATATTTAAGCAAATTAGCCTGGTCATACTTGGCAATATTTCCACAATATATTTTAATGCTAATTGTAAGTTACCAATGCTAATTACACAGTTGGGAGCACTTATACTTTACCAAATGCATAGCGCATGTGCAAGTAAACCGTAAGCTTAAAACCACCGATAATATCACTGAAACTTAGGGAAAACGTATTATAACCCTACCTCATATTTTGTAACCATCTTCCCGCATATTCTGCTCGACATAATCTTATCCAAGTTTGATGTACGAGTGAAGAAAGATTTTGATTAGAATTAATCCCTGAAATGACGTCACTCACGCATGCGCTACGCATTTGTTAGCGGTTTTTGATGCCGCAGAGATAAAAATAACTTCATATTATTAAGTTAGGTTAAGGTTTTTAAACATTATACAGTTCATACCACCAAACTGTATTTCTACACAACATTTAATGAAAAGTGATTCTGCATTTTTTTTTGTATGAAAATCAAATGATTATCGTGAAGAAACTAATTCTTATTGAAAAAGCACTTTAAATCTAACATTATTTATAACCCTCAAAATATTTTATTACGATGATTTAAGTTAAGGTTGTTGAATTCAATTGGCTTGAAGATGTATTGTGGGAAACACAAAACT
This sequence comes from Ophiothrix spiculata, assembly GCA_000969725.1. Lineage (NCBI taxonomy): Eukaryota > Metazoa > Echinodermata > Ophiuroidea > Amphilepidida > Ophiotrichidae > Ophiothrix > Ophiothrix spiculata. The sequence goes on along the minus strand of JXSR01S074300.1, from coordinate 63,922 downwards.
TGAGCGACTCCATATATTTCAGCAATTCCATTTTTTTTTTATTTGACACACAATCAGATGGTATTATTTTGAAAATATTTCAATTAATGTGGGATTCTGTGTGATCGATAAAAGAGAGAGATAACTGAATCAGTACAAATTGCTGTTTAAATGTTCATACACGTATGATGTCGTCATATTAATGACTTTAACAAAGAGTGACGTGTGTAATGTGTAATGCTCGTTTTCGCGCCATTCACCGTGTCAACTTTTGCCCATTATACATTCAGATAATATCGACTCTTATGAGTTACCGTAGATGGCGCATCACAAATAGAATCACCCGTTTTCCTTAACTGGTGGTTGAACCTACATTATGGAATTGCGGTTCTCGCAAACATTGGTATTCTATTTAGTGAATTGTCAAATCGTGATGCTGTTTTCTCTTATCCTTATAAGATTTAGGCCTACATGGATAGCTTGATGACTTATTTTTATATGCTCCTTACTTTCTCAACTCAAATCAAATCCAAGTATTTGTTACTGTGTATTGCTACAAAATGTTTCAAGCTTTATAAAGCTAGTGTTGTTTCAATCCCTTATGTTAAAATCACATAAGAAATAGTGTCGTCATTATGTTTAACAGTTGCTAGCTTGTTGCATATATCGACATAGATATTTTTTACTTTTAATCGAAACCCTTAGCAGTTAGCTCTTTGTAAAATTGATTACAAAATGTATGCTCAGGATTATATATTAGCTTATTACAAATTATGTACGTACACAATGTTTAGCTATGTGTGAACATAACATTTTAACAATATGAGGTAAAAACCAAATAACTTAAGTACAGAAAATTAAATGTTCTCATACTAATTAAATCAAGCTTCAGGTAAAGACCGCAGGGAACACACTAATTACATCAAGCTTAAGGTAAAGCCGCAACACTTTTTGGCGGTGACCTGAAAAACTGTAGGGCTTACTTTGTTTGGCTATATCTACAACAATTGGATGTCTACCTTAGCAAACATTGTTTGTTTTTTAACCTGAAATTCATGCCATTGCTTCACAGTATCTATGGATGAATGTATATCACCATTATTTCTTTCTTTCATCCATTCAGAGCTCATTAATTCCATTCTTTGTTTGTGTATCTCATGTACGTATTTCATAAATATGCATGAAGCTGTTTCGTTCCCAGCATTATGCGGTTATGAAAAGGAACATGCCAAATGTATTTGTATCTTTTGTAACAGTACACCAACAGCAACATCAATCATCATGCACTTAAAAGGTTGTCACTTCATTTTCAAATGCTTTCATCTTTGCATTTGATTGAATATAAAAGTATTTAAATTGACTATCGAAGCCCTTTTTCTGAAGACTAGGAAGAAAAGTCCTGGGCTATCGCACATGTCTAGAATTATATGTTGTTCGTGTAAAAGATGTGTGTATCAAGTAAATATATATTAGGCAATACTTTTTGGCATTTTAAAACTTTTCAATTATACATTTGTCCCCTTAATGTCTTTTCCCTTGGCATACATGAAAAGACAACTCCATGCCGCCCGTAACATCTGATTTTGAGATTGGAATGGGCAGATAGTCAATTTAGATACTTAAGTGAAAAACCATGCTGCACAAATCATACTTTCATGCTTCGATCACATCTTAAGCATGCTGTATCCCGCCATCGAAATGACTTGTTGCATCAATCCGCCTAAAATAAAATATTTTCGTCAAATCTGGAATTTGAAAGAATCATGATAATAACAAAATTAACAAGTGGTTGCAAAATAGTTTCATAAATATCAATAATGGCAAAAGTATTATTATATAATTACACTATTCTGTTACCGTATGTTCGTTTGGGATCTATTTTACCACATTTCTTCATCCAAAAGTTAAACACTACGTTTGATGACGACGTTAGTCGGGAAAATCGGTTGGTAATATTTATCCAAGCGAAATTAATGATTTTGTCTTTAAAGGTTGTCATGTAATCAGCACTGATTAGCGAAACATTTAAAATCATGTTTTAGGTTTATCCCTTTAATCTTTAACATCATTTAATCAAATAGAAGTATCCATTATTATCAACAATACTGCGAATACGTATGCACATTTAAAAAAAGAAAAACCGGTGTAATGATTACGGTCCGGGGTCCCCTCCAACAGAGCTAAGAAAAGTGTGAGTTGTGCCGGATTACACCAGCAGTGTAGTGGGAATTTAAACCCCCATAGCTATAGAATACAGTACAGAATGGGCAAGTAACAAGAACTTAGAACTCTGCCCGAAACATTAGGTTCACAATTTCTTCCGTTAGATTCAATAAATATCAGACGGAGTCCTGGAAACCATGATCTCTTTCACACCATGAACACATTTTATTTTGTAAAGTTCATCTTCATCGCCCTGCAAAATTGTATCCATGTTATATACTTCGCAACATTTGCTTAGCCACAACAATCACAGTCATTTAATTGTTGCTTATCCTGTCACAATAGGCCTTTTCAAAACATGACTATCCGAGAATTTCCGAATCTGATTTTACACTTTCCGACAATTGCCGAAAGAAAAAGTAACTCTTCAACGCCATAACCAGAACGTTAAGTCACTTTCAGTTTGATCGCCTTGATGCAACTTCAAATCTTAAGCTTAATCAGCGCAGATCAGCCGATTTCAAATGGAAATTTCACTCTTTATGTCGGTGAGCTTATGGTACAATCGGCCAAAAGTTGTTTAGAATGAGTGTATCTAATATTGCATGGGTCTGGTTCTATTTATTTTCCACTTTTATTGCACTGAAATGCGAGTGATTTTTCGGACTTTTTTGTTGACAAAATCGTGCATACTAATGAGCTTATACGTGATTGGTTGAAAAAATGGCCATGTGATCAATGTTCCGGAGATTTCCGAATGGATTTTGAAAAGGTCTATCACTCTCAATGACTATCAACCGTAATGGCTACCTTAAACAATAAACAATACATAACAATGTATGACAAACATACTTATGAATGTTATCATCAACCATTCAGGTAAAATAAACAATAAATAGTTTGCAATCTGGACCAGTGTTCCTGCTCAGGCCGCATGGCGCGCCATAGGCGCAGGAGCTTTGGAAATTTGCGCAACAGGTTTCTGTCAATGTGTGAAAAAAATGATTTTTCTTGCTTTGTTTGGCCATGGCAGCTGCTAGTGATTTTGGCGCAGACGCCTTTGTAACTTTGTTTTAATTGCTCAAAAACCTTAGCGGTAACACTGATCTGGGCTATTATGTGAGTGCGATGTTTCACATCTTATCCCAGATACATCATCAGTCCGACTGGTGTTTTGATGGCAGGTTGCTGACCAGAAATATTGATTGCAAACTATACATTTGTTATATATGACAAATAACAATCATACTCATAGTCAACGCCATCTTCATGATCATTATCAAAATTTAGGCATGAGATTGTTCAGCTTTTTCTCTGATTTCAGAGTTTTTGATGTTAGAAATTCCGCAATTTTCTTTATTTTCAGCCTGTTTTTAGGTGTTTTTAACGATATTACATACTATTTCAGAGTTTTTCATGAACGATTTATGAACAAAATGTATTAATACGCAGTGATTTGGTCTTAATCAATTCTAATAAATCATTATTAGTCTATTAAACAACACAGAAACACAAGTACACAATGTTGCAGAGACAAAACCAGTCAGTATCACATATATAAAGAACATACATACATAATAATTAGCAGTTTTACAACGATATACATAACCTCATACATTATCATGATTATGCATTTATGGCTGCATTTCTAATATCATGGTTTATTTGGTTACCATCAAACCTGACAAACGTCATGAATATTAAACAATGCATTTATTAAATACACCGAATGGCAATAATATTTGAAACATCAAAACAACAACATTTTGATAGCAAATGTAAAATAACAAAATAACAAATGGTTACTTATGTCTTGGTAATTTACAACTTACGAGTGTGGTTGGTTTTAGTGTGGCTTATTACCACAGGTTCAAATTCAGAAAGCTATAAACCGAACGATATCGATTCTAAAATGAGCCCCAAATATAGTCAATTTCCTCGAGTGCAAAGTTTTCTGTCAACTGTCAACGTAACAATCCAATTTCAGCCCTACAATTACACAAATATATTCATCTCATCAAATATAAGTGATGAGTAAAATCTCAACAATGTCCAACGTCAAACATATTAGCAACAAATAGTTTCCTACCAAAATTTCATAACTCCAAAGCAGTTATTTATTTGCTGTAGATGTTTACTATACACATGTAGATGTATGCAGATATACGGTAACTACAAGTCCACTATCTAAATCCAATGGCCCGTATTCCAGAAAGATGTTTAGCTAAACCATTGTTTAACTGAGTATCAACTGTCCAGGAATGATACGCGTCATTTCAGCTTTCAAGCAGAACAGTTCACTGAGTCGTGCTGTTGACGAGAAATAAAACCTCGATTTAGCTAAACACCTTTCTGGAATACGGGCCAATGTCTTTTGTTATCAGTCAGCAGACCTAGAAATTGCGTCATTCTTCTCAATCCCTTTCTATACACAGATATACGTAAGGGGAGTCCTCTCATTAAACATGCATCAGCTATCAAAACAACGTCATAGCCACACCCATTATTCTATACTCTGCAAATCTTGAAGTATGCAACAAGCAGCCGATTAACACACAAAAACCAAAATGACCTTACGGGCAAGTATATTAGTCCGTATTTCTCGAATCATAACAACATACCAAATCTCGCTGAATAGTCAAATGATCTAATGTTCAATGGTTGTCCATGTGTTAACAACAAAATTAGCTCAAAATAATACCAAATCAAAAAGATTTTAATGTTGAAAAATTAGTACGCAGTGATTTGGTCTCAATCAATCCTATAATCAATCATTACCAATCTCTTACACAATACAAAATCAACAGTTGACAATGTAGTAGAATAAAAGGGATATGCTATGGATCTTGTAACAGAGTCTGATTGCTTGTTGCATACTTCAAAGTTGATAGAGTATAGTAGCTTCTAGCACTTTCATTCTCTGATTGTCCTCTGTGTTCCCAATGTATAATTTTTTTCGGATGCTTATTATGTCTCCCATGTGGCAATGAAATGACCATAATTCACAAAGACCAAAATTAATTTCTGTGTAGTGAAAAAGTTGCTTTGATTATCTATTACATTATCAACAATAATTCTTTGTACATTTTAATCAAAAACACGAAGATGAAAGAATGTAATTACAAAATCACAGTTACATATACGTAAACGCAATAATACCCATCTTGACTTGGGCACGTTCTAAAGAAATGGATTAGTTTTCCCGCGTGAAGACTCATTTTGAAGTCAATTAGTTCTAAGAAAATGAAACCAAAGTATAAACGTTTCATTCAAATGGGATTGATAATAAAGCGTATCTTATAAAGGTATGCACCATTGGGGAAAACGTTTAAAATGCAGGAAAGGATAGTTCTACCCTCATTCAAAACAGTTTTATAACATGTATAAAGTGTCAATATTTTGTTATCACAACGT
>JXSR01S074300.1:13483-29588 GCA_000969725.1 Ophiothrix spiculata | reverse complement strand
CTTGATAATGGACGTGAATTCACTACTGAAGTCTCATGTATAAACTAGAGACTCTATTACATATGTACGCCAAAAATTGTATTATTCTGATACGTGCAAGTAGGTAAAAAGTTGCAGTAAAGTTGCCGTTGGCAAAAATAGCACCCATTTAGGGACTGTAGCCTTAATGCGTGTAAATCCATTGGAATGAAGGAAAAAGAGGTGCACTTATAAAATTGGTCATGTTTTGCTTATTTTCCAGGCGATGTCTATAATTTTTTCTGCATTTGAAAGTATATTAAATTTGCTTTATTGAAACAAAAACAAATTTAATATTTGGTGATTTTATCAAGGTCAAGGTCATCTGTAATTCGTGCACATTTTTTTTATTCACGCGTATTGTACTGTTAATACGAAATATGTGACCGTCCAGCCCAAAACAGCAGTAAATACCAGCTCTAGTCATTTTCTCTTTTTTAATAATTTGCCAAGACCATGCTTTAAGGATTAAAATGACTCCTTAATGAACTTCACACGATTTCCAGAAGTCAAATTATGGTCCGTCAAAGGTTGTCAGGGAGTAAACTGAGATAAACGCGTTCAAAGATTAGTAAGCCCTATAGTTTCTGTTGATTGTCTTAAGAATGTGCCAATTTATTTCACATGTCCTATCATTTTCTTGAAATGAAACTTTGCTGGTATTTTGTAGTAAGCACTAGGATTGTGAATCTGTCAAAAATCAATTTCGGCAAATTATGACCTTGACATGTATTTTCACATAGCGCAAAATGAAGTTTCTGGCATTTACTGCTCATACGGGCTGGACAGCCACATATTATATTGATTGTTCTTTTACAGCGTTCAAAAATTAAAACATACGAGACAATGTGGAATTTTATGGAGAGTAGGGCAGATAGTGTGTTTACCCCGACCTATGACGAAGGAATACAGAGAGTGTTAGACAGAAAGAACTACGCATTTCTCGCTGAATCAACAATGGCGGAATATGTTGTTTCAAAACATTGTAAAAATTTAACTCAGATTGGTGGACTGCTGAATTCACGAGGATATGGTATAGGGACAACTCAAGGTAATGCAGTATATCCCCCGGGGGGCACTCATGTATATATAATGTTGCAGGTATAGCGTGACCATAGTTTTTCAAAACATCCCCTACAGGGTAATTGTTTCTGAAGCAAAAATATACCCTATTTATTTATTTAATTTATGTATTAATAGACTTTCTTACTGGATAAAAACTTTTCCCCATTTACAACCTAAATCGAGATTTTACCGTTGCCGTTTAACAATAGTGTTTGACAAAGTACACTATTTCTTGAAAATGAGCTAAAACGGTGTCACCTGATTCTCCCCTGTCCTAAAAAACAACCCTAATTCATCTTTTTTCTTGGTCACGCTATGCCTGCAGCATTATACTTAAGTGCCCCCCCCCCCGGAGTATATCCTAGGTCACTCTAAATCAAACGCTCTTGGAGCATATACTTTTAGAATACCCTACCATTTTTATTCTAACCCTAACCTAAACCCTAACCTTAATCTTAATCTCAACCCTTATCCTAATCCCAATTGTAATCTTAAACCAAATTAATTGTAGGGTAGGTATTCTTAAACCAAATTATTTGTAGGGTAGGGTATTCTAAACTTTACCCCAAAATATATATAAGTCAGGTATGCTCCCGTATCAGAAATACAGTGCGACGGTTGGGCTGCACCCCGATAATTAGTTAGTTGGTCATCTGTGTGCATATTTCTACCACTGTTCGTATTTTAAATCGAAGAGTATTTGAGTTTTATTTTGAACGACATTGTTTCGATTAAAATATGAAACAAGTTTTGGACAAGTTGCAAAAAAATCGTCGGAGGAAAAATTGACTTCATACTCATAATTTGTGAGAAATTGAGACGTAAAATTTAGAATTTCCAGTTGTCTGTGCGCTTGTAAGACTATTTTTAATTGTTGTTAGTTTTTAAAATTTGCATTCATTAATGTGGTATATAAAACAAATATATACTGACTTTTTCAGAGCTCTGCATTAAACCTATGATCCTTCATTGAATAAAATTTTGCTTTTTTAGTCATTTCATAGTTTTAATAAGAGATCTTTAGGTCAGTATGTTTTTTTTGTATATTATCATGCGTAATATGGACAATGGCGAAGTACACTTTACAAATTCGGTACCAGTATATTGGGCTAAAATCAGATTGCATCACGAGGTGTTAAAAAATATTGTGTCTATATACATTGTGGGTGATTTTAATATTGACCTACAAGATGGTGCATGATTCCGTTAAAGTACGCCTACCCGTATATTGGCTATTGGCGCATAATCTGATGCGAGATATGTAATCTATTGCAAATTGTTTCTAACGTCTTGTATTTTTTAACTAATAGGTGATCCAATCAGAGACCAAATAACACATGCAATATTACAGCTCCAAGAAAATGACGTCATTTTAACCTTAAAAGGCAAATGGTGGCGAACTGGTCAATGTACGAACGATGACTCACAAAAAGAGGATGCCAATGAGCTTGGACTTGAAAATATTGGCGGCATCTTCCTGGTATTGATTGCCGGGTTGCTGATGGGCATATTTGTAGCAGGAATTGAGTTTATACATAAATCAAAGGAAAACGCCAAAATGGACCAGGTAAGCTTAAGATGGTAATATGTTAGAGGTATTTAACATATACACATGGGCGTCATTTCATTTTGAAGTGTGGGGGTCCAGGGGCGGTGCCCCCAGCGGATGTTGCAGAGCCCTTGGTGGGGGCAGGGGCGAAGCCCCCTGAAGCCCTAACGTTTTTTGCATTCTAAGGGTGTTCCTAGTATTTGTGGGTAATGTGAAGAAATTTGCAAATTAATAAATACCGTGGGGGGACATTTGATATTGTGTCCCCCACCCTTCAAAACGTGCCCCCCCCCCTCAAATGACGCCCATGCATATACATATTTTCATACATTCCAAAACTTTAATAAACCTTTCACAATCCATTCGGAAATCTCCGGAACGTCGATCACGTTGCCATCTTTTCAACCAATCACGTACAAGCACGATTTGGTTAACGATTCTCTCGCAATTCTGAACAACTTTTGGATGGTGGTACCATAAGCTCACTGACATTATAGAGTGAAATTTCAATTGATGCTATGAGCCCTGTGAATAGTGTAATAGTAGTTTGCTTGGAAATTAATCCGATTATGACACCACTTTTCGACAGCGCATACGTTTTAATCTGAATTTCCAACAACTCACTGTATCATTTTGTACAGGAGCGTACCGTTGTTGATTCGTGATGAATCCACAGTTGATATTCAAATTACCGCGTTACGCACGACACGGCGTTTACGGAAGTGCGTTTACGCATTGCACAAAAGTCGGCGCACTGATCATCGCGCGTCGGACACCTATAGTACGGGCAAAAGCCCTGTGCTTGGAAAAAAATTGATAACGTCAAAGCAGCAAACATTCACAAATTAGCACGTTGCTTCAGATATTAAAGCTAAATATTTTAAAAAGATGAGTAGGCCAAGCTGTTAAATTAAAAAAACATTTAGAATTCAATTCATACGTTTTCAGGAAGATTTTCGTTGTTGAAAGGTATTTAAACAGGCCACAGAGTTGTTCATCGCGAATCAGCAACTCTGCATCCGATGCATCGGCGTATTTTTATCACGCTTGGGTGGCTAAAGCCACCCTCGTGCGATAAAAATATGCAGAAGCATGGATGCATCGTTGTTGATTCGCGATGAACAACTCTGTGGCGTGTTTGAATACCTAAATGTTTTTAAATTTTAAAAATTTGAGCAACTTCAATTTGATTTAAAATTTTGAAAATTTGAGTAACTTCAAGTAAATGACTCACATTAATGGCAATAATCAGACATTCAGGCGTACGAATGTGTGAAAATTGATAAGTCAATACGCTGAAGAGTCATGTCTATAAAAACATTGCAAAAAATGTGACTAACTTGTAAGGGGAGAAAAAACTAAAATATCTAAAAATATGGTGCTTTTTGTTTCTATTTGAAATACAATAAATTTAAGAAAATGGTAAAAAGATAAAGAGAAATCATTGATCAATGGGCACTTGTAAGAAATTCTGAATGTCATAATAAACAATTATCTTAGAGAGTACAATATTTCCCTGAAAAAGAGAAAAACAATAATCGTCAAGAATAATACAATTTAATGTTTGAACGTCTCTCATATACGTTTAAAATCTTACTGACAAAAAAAAATTGACGAACGAAATTTACTTCAGGACCAAAATTACGGGTTTAAAAAAACGAGATTCCCGAATCCTGCCCGAAATATTTTCAGGAATCCCAAATATTGAATTCACAAACTTATACAAACTGTTACCAGACTACCTGTCCCATGGGATTGCACACAGCACTGAACAACAAAGTGTTTCCAAGATGTGCAAGGTAGGCCACCAGCTACCATACAGGGAATGCACACAAATTTCAATGAGTATCATTTTGACTAATTGTAACAAAATCAAAGATTATTTAGAAATATTTGTTTATCATTGAAATAACAAACTATAAGCTGCAAAAGTGTGCACATGCCCATTTCAAACGGACTTTTCCTTCATGCTAGACCTTCAGTTCAAATCCTGTCAACAAAGCAGTGATGTGTGTAATAGTGTGTTTTTACATATGTTAGCTCCATATTTGGACGTCTTCCGCACTGGTTACGTTTGAGACGCGCCGTTGCAACCAAACCATCCTCCTTGACCAAACCACATGGTATTCGATAACTTTACCATTATCCCGTCTTCGCTCGCAGATAATTGTATAATGCATTGTTTTCTTTATTTCTTTCAGAAATCCCTATGTGCAGAAATGATGGCAGAGCTCCGTTTTGCCTGCCGTTGTAATGGTAATGGCAAGAAACCCATACAAACATCCCTCGACCACAAATACATGCCAGCACCATTCCCACTGAATGGACAGACTATCCCGATGACAGAGTGTATCGGTTAAGCCACTGATACAGACCTCCCTCGACCAAACATACATGCAAGCACCATTCCCTTTGAACGGACAGGCTATTCAATGACAGAGTGTATCGGTTAAGGTACGAGACGGACCTCCTTAAACCAATGTCTTCACCTTTCTCTTGGAATGGACAGTACAAATGTATACCTGCGCCATTCCCAATGAATAGACATACTTTTTGATGACAGAGTGAATCGGTTTCCGATTGACCCCAAATACGTGCCTGCACCATTCCCGCTGAAATGACAGACTCTGTCGGTGACAGAGAGTATCCAATATAGACTTTCCTAGACTATTAATATATGTCAGCACCATCCCCAATAAAGGACAAACTATTCCGATGACAGAGTGTATCGGTTAAGGACACACACCACAAAATAAAGGGTTTAGGCCCGTACAGAGCAATGCGAAAGCAAGTGTTTGGTTGCCCTCTCTAAATTAAAAGCTTCAAAAATGGCGGGAACTAGGTTTTTTGATCAAATTTCTTTTGAATCATGTTCTGTGGGTCAAATGTAGTAAGACTGGTCAAAGATGACTATATTTTTGCTGGTTTTGTAAAATTTGAGAGCAGATTTTCAGTGTCTAGAGAAATTTTGTAGCGAGTTAGAGAAAAAAAATGAGCATATCCTATGTTCGAGGCGACCTAGCAAAAAATTATCAAGGTTCCCCTATATATTTTTCACTTTGTGGGCCCATCTACATCATAATCTCAAAATAAATCCAAGAGTTGACGCAACCAGTCGCTTTATAGCCAAGATATCCGCCATGATCTGGAGGTTGTTTTGCATAGGAATGAATAGGCGATCTATTTGGTGGTGTGTGTTCTTAAGGCTCGCAATACAGACCACAAATACATGCCTGAACCCACTTTGCCCTGCACCGTTCCTGTTGAATTGACAGACAATTCAGATGGCGCAGTGCATCGGTTAAGGCACTGGTAAAGGAATCTCTAGTCTAGATCACAAATACATACCCGCACCATTCCCATTGAATTGACAGACCACCCCAATGGCAGAGTGAATCGGCTGAGACACTAGAGAGGTTGCGAAAATAGCGTTAAGGTGCACGCAAACGTAAAGTCTATTATGAATAACTATAAATAGCAATAGGCTTTGAGCTGTTTTAGATTAACGTCTACCTTAACGCTATTTTCGCAACCTCTCTACTGCATTAGACAACCCTAGACCACAATTTCATGTCAGCACCATTCGTGATTAATCGGCAGGTTATTCCAATGACAGAGCGTGTTGGTTGAATCACTGATATAGACATCCTTAGACCAGAAATACGTGCCTTCATCATTCCCGTTGAATGGCCAGATTTCATATGATGACAAAATACATGGCTGCACCATTTCCATTGAATGTGCAAACTATTCTTATGACAGAGTGTATGGGTCAAAACATCCACACAGACTTCCCTAGATTACAAATACATGCCTGCATCGTTCCGACTGACTCTTCCATGTAGCAGAGTGTAGACTTGCAGGCATCCCCAGACTACAAATACATGTCTGCATCCATTGAATTGGCAGACTATTCCAATGACAGAGTGTATAGTACGCTTTCAGTTAAAATACCGAATCAAATATTCCTAGACCATAGCTGCCTCCCCGGCTGCATCTTTCCCGTTGACCGGTCATTCTATTGGCCTAACGATGGCATAATGTGTATTTTAAAGCACTGGTACAGACATCCCCAGACCAAAAATACACGCTTGCCCTAGTTCCATTATTGATAGACTATACCAAAGACATAGTGCATCGGTTAAGACACCAATTCAGATAACCCTAGACCACGAATGCATGCCTGAAAGATTCCCATTGAATGGACAGACAATTTTTACCCCGATGTCAGTGTGTAGCGGTTATTAAAGTAATACCTTCGCTGTTACCTGTGAACGGTTAAACTTTTCCGGTGAGAAGACAGTGATGCATCCATCCCTAGATATGTAAACCGCAAATGTGATGACTCATTCCGAAAAGGGGGACTTTGTGACAGAACATTTTTCAAGAATCAGGTGAAAATAGGTCGCGAAAAATAGAGAAAATAATAACAATTTCAAGCAGATTCTTTGTGGTAAAATTTGATCGCCTTGATCAATTTCAACAAGTAATGTGTCATTTTTTAGCTTAGGAAATGCCACAACAGGCCGGGGTGAGCCATCACAAATATGTACATGCCTTCGGTATTATTATTGAATGGACAGACTTTTTCAACACACATATTTTTATTCAAGTTGACTTTTTTAGACAGTTGAACAAATGATTATGAAGGTCATGTTGGAGTAAAACAAAGGTAATGACGGAGTTATATAAAAGTTATGACGGAGTGATACACAGGTTATGACGGAGTAACACAAAGGTTATGACGGAGTACAGTAAAAGTTACGACGGAACAATACAAAGGTTGTGTCAGAGTTATACATAGGTAATGACGGAGAAATGCAAAGGTCATGACGGAGTAACACAAAGGTTATGATGGAGTAATGCAAAGATCGTGACGAAGTAATAAAAGGGTCATGATGGAGTAATGTATAGGTCATAGCAGATTAATGCAATGTCTTTGACGAAAAAAACAAGCTTATAACGGAGTAATGCACATGTTGTTGTAGTACAATGCACACATTATGATTGAGTAACTGTCGTTAGAGTGGAGCAATTCAAAGGTCATGACAGTGCAATGCAAAGTAACCACGACGTACTGATGGAAAAAGTATGACAAAGTAATAAAACATTTTAAAACGGAGTATGTCTTTAAGGAGAAATGCAAAGGTAATGAAGAACAATTATGAATAAATAATGCAAGTTCTGCAGGGAATTATGCGAAAGTTATGATGAAACGATGCAACACTATGCAAATTCATGAACAAAGGTCATTATGGAGAGACGCAAATGCTATGAAGGAGTTATGTAGATTTCATGAAGAAATCATTGCAGATAATAATGAAATGTAGCTGCAGCCATTTCTGACACTATTTCTTGTAACATGTGACGGTTACACGACTGTTATACATGTTGACACAGGCTTTTTGTATGATTGATGAGAAATATGCTATGGTAACATAACCACAGGTCACCGACCGGTGTCTAGAAATTGGAAAGAAGCCGCAACGCCGAAACATCGGTATGACATCGGTGAGTGCTTGCGTTACTTGGTCGGTCATCGGTTGGCCGCCGATTGTTATGTGGCCATAACTGAAGACATCGTTATAGGTGTCTGGCCCATGATAGATCTGACTGAAATTTGCTGGTAAAAATCAGCATGAATAATATGTTATCGATGTAGAACTGATGTTTAAAATAAAAATTAGGGGTCACCGGACTCGTTTTTGCATGCAAGTCAGTTTAAATATAGCATTTTTGGAGTTCTTGGGGGAAAAGTTAGTATTGTACAGGTCTATGGGAAATGTGACAAAAGTGACTCCTAGGTGAATGCGAAATGATTGTGACGGTTTCCTGACGGCAGGGTAATAATAGGCATCAGCGCTTTGAAACAGTCGTATAAGGCGCTCTATAAATGGTGTGTATTATTATTATTATTATTATTAATCTGCGTATACTTCGCTTACGTGTTGCTGCAAATTGCGTAAACCAAACAAGTGCGTACCAGTATGCGTGAACAAGACACCTTAAGATAAGATAAGAACTTAAGATCATCGGCCGATGTCCGGTCGGTGTCCGCTGAAATTTTACCCGGTATGACCCCGTAAACACATCGCAACTTCGCTGCATGTGACCAGGCTATCCGACGGATACCCTGGCCCAGGCGGTGTCCGTGAGCCGAACAGACGCCTGAAGAATTTAATTCAGAGTTAAAACCTTGCGGCCTGTATACGATGTCTTCAGTTATGGTCCAATAATAACCGATGACCAGCGACCGTTCGGGCAACGCAAACATTCACCGATGTCATACCGTTCTTGCTTCGTTTCGATACCAAACACAGATCGACGACCGGTGGTTATGTGACCATAGCATCACAAAGAACGCAATGTAGAAATTGAATGGGATTGAACAGCCCTGAACCAGGGATACTTAAATTTTATCTTAAATGGTCTTTTTCCTTCAAATAATACAGTCATGACACTGCACATTAGTTATAACAGTGAAAAGGTGTATTAAGTAAAATTTAAAGCTCACATCTTTTTATGCTATATTTATCCCATAATGATCATTAAATGGTGTTTCTAGTATATGGGACCAATTTTAGCAAAAACAGATTTTTGTATTGATGTTGTGATATTGAAATATAGAAAAGGGGTACTGATATTGGTACAATCTTCCATGGCATATGCGTGTTGTTAATAAAATAACAAAGGATTGTATAGATAGCGACCAAATAATGCTGAGATATGAAAAAATATACAGGTTAGACTAAACCTTGAAATAAAATTGGGACAAAGTGAAAACGAATTTAATTGCCAAATCAGAAGCTATAATATTTATTTCCTAATGTTTTAAGTATAGAAAAGCACTAGTGTATTATATCTCTATCTAGAAAAAGCAAGTAATCATTAAAACAAGTCATTAAAGAATATCCCCGTATAATTTTTTACATATTTTATTTGCATTCGATTGCTATGTATCCATTTGGCGGGTGTTTCAGTGATCATAGATTTGCAACAGTGTGCCATATAGGTGAGTAAAGGAGTAGTTTTTACTTAAATGATTTTGATCCGATCTGACATCATCACATTAATTTGTCACGCTACTAAAAAGTGTGTTTAACCTTTAACAACATTTTTTTTTCAGGTCAAGTTTGAGAAAATTGAGAAAACAATAGATCTGTTGGTTTGCTGCTTCCATTAAACATTTCTTACATTATAATTGCTAATGGTGCGTTTACACTGTGACTTCTTGTTTCGACATAGGGTAACGTACATTATTTGCAACTAAAAGGTTGTAACTGAAAGCGACTGATAGTAACGATAGCGTGCGTAGCTAGCAGCGTGTGTCAGCGTTAACTGACTGAAACTAACGATGACGGGCGTAAAATTCAAAACTGCAATACTCAAGTCTACGTTGCTTGTCGTTACCCCCAAGTCGTCACAGTATAAACACACCTTTAGTCACAAGCTTGACTCAGCCAATTTTCATTTTGACCTTGTTCAAAATGTTCAAGTTTTTTATTCATTTAATGTACCCCTCCTTCTAAAAGAGTTGACTTGTTCAAAACTGTCAGCTTTGTCAAGAAGCGAGTTAGCCTATTATTTTAGTAGCATCTTCCTCTCGAAGAGGATAAAATAACCTATTGTTCTTTAACGAACCGACAAAATGAGAGCAAAATCAAAGCGAAGTAAACATATAAAACAAGTAGATTTCATATATCCAAAACTCAAGCATTAGCTCATAAAGTTCAAAAGGTCCAATTGTTTTTTCGACTTTTTCTAGAGAGGTCCGCCACTGATCGAAAGTCGCCATATAAACCCTTTAGAATTTTTAAAATTCAAAATGGGTTCTAAAATAGCCGCCATTTTCCTATATTTCATAACTCTGTATCCAAATGGGTAAAAACCAAAATAAATAAAGTTTTTGTAAATGTCGTTTGTGTTGAATGTAACTAATTATAAACACTATTGCATTAGATTAATCCCCTTATGAAAGTTTATCAAAACCAATGTTCTCTAGAGATATTGTAACTGTGATGGCTCAACCCGAAAGGGGAGACTTTGCAGATGATATCAATTTTGATTTTTATCATTTCATCTGTTGCAGCATTTTCTAAGCTTTAAAATGACACCTTACTTGTTGAAATTGATCAAGGCTATCAAATTTTACAACAGAAAATCTGCTGGAAATTCTTATTATTTTCTTAATTTTGTGTTGGCTATTCTTGAAAAGTGTTTTGTCGCAAAGTCCCCCTTTTCGGGGTGAGTCATCACAAATGTAGAAAAGGGGTATTGTTGTGGCAAAAGCTTCCAGGGCATATATGCCTATTATAAATTCATAAATGAAATAACGAAAGATTGTATTTATATAGCGAGAAATCAATTCTTCGATATGAAAAGAATCTTAGGGTGAAAACACAGTCGGCCTCCAAACAAAATTTTCGCTACCAAACATTTGGTCGTGACGTCAAAGTGACGAGTGACTCCAAAAAAATAACTTCAACACCGAGTTGAGACCAAATAAAGTTTCGCGCTAGATTGCACATGTATTGAATTGCCATATACATAATTTGCACCAAATGTTTTGTTACTGGTTCATACTTTAATTTCGATGGCAAATATTTGGTGACGTCACGTCCAAATATTTGGTGACGTCACGTCCAAATATTTGGTAGCGAAACTTTTGTTTGGAGGCCGACTATGTTTTCACCTTTACAGATTAATCGTAACCTTGAAATGAGACCTGAAAGAAAAGGTAAATACAAAAAACGAATTGCCAAATTACAAACTATATTTATATTTTTAATCCATATAATTCTACATAGTCTATTAAGTTTGCATCTAATTATTATGTATAGTATTTAGAAAATAAAAATAAAACAGCATTAGGCGAGGCGTCACTATACTTCCTTACCAGAGTTAGAACTTCTCACCGACAGAATTTTGTGATATATTGATAATTAGACCATTTAGGTCAATAAAAATAAAACAGCATTAGGCGAGGCGTCACTATACTTCCTTACCAGAGTGAGAACTTCTCACCGACAGAATTTGGTGATATATTGATAATTAGACCATTTAGGTCAAATATTTGTATATATTTATATTCAATTCTTATTCAAGTCCAAATACAAGTATATGTAACTTACAATTAAGGTACAAGGATAAAATTATACCATATTTTTAGTTGGGTATTTCTAAACAGAATTTCTTACACCCAAACCCGACATATGACTGATTTGCAGCTTATGGATCTATTAAGCTTTTTATGTGTGTTAATATTTCTTTTCTAAGGTTTTGTTCATTAAATGTGAATGTTTTCTTTGTTTTACTTCACATAGAGTTTGAAATTGGTGTTTTGAAATCTTATTGGTGTTTGACGTACGTTTAGGACGTAAATAATCTAGAACGTAGTATGTATGACTTCCAAAAATAATCAAATGTGTGAAAAATGCCCTTTACACCCATGTGAAACAAGGTTATATAGAACAGTTTGTATATAAATAATGTGTTTTATTTAAGTGATAATTTAAGTGATGTTTCAGTTGTATTTTAAATCGTTGGTTTGAAACTGGTGTTTAATAAACGTTTTATTACGTAACTAAACTCAAATGTAAATATATATTTGACTTCCATTAATATCAATTATGTGAATGTAAAACAAGGTAGCTGGTCTCGCCTGTATTTTTATAATCATGTATGCTTGAATTTTAAGAACATTTGATTGTAAATGATTTGTGTTGGACGTTTTTAATACAATCGTTTTATTTTAATGTAATAATATACGTGTTTGTGAATAGTGACTAACTTCTTAGATACTACGAGGGTCATTCAAAAAGTTCTACCTGTTGTTTCATAACTTTTGTTTTATTAAAGGTAGCTACTTGAAAATTGGCAAAAATATAGCTAAGAATGTCATCTACATATGGTGAAACAATCATATCAATATCTTTTCTAGATTTTTGTAAGTTACCTAAAAGCCACAGTAAGGTTCGGGTACACCGGAAACGGTGAAATATCTAATGGCATTGCACCTGAAACTATATGTGCAGCTAAGGGATGAACAACCATCTGTATTCCCAAAATTTATGAAAGTTACAGAACAAATGTGAAATGAAAGTGTACCTAACAGTCCAACAAATCATTTGTCACTGATAAAGTAAACTTGGTACTGATAAAAATTACCCAGAATCCCAATATTTGAAATGATGTCTTGTACCCTTTCAGGTTACGAATATCAGCATTGTGTGTTTCTCTATAGCCTGACTTTTCCATGTGCGTTTTTATGTGAAAAACAACAATTAAAGGTACTACTCCACATTTTCTGTCAACAAATTGAATTTAGTTCCCCTTTTGATCAACTATGAAAATGTAATACAAAATAAAGCTTCATAATGCCACCATTTCACATTTTGTTTTATTAAGGTCAATTTCTTCGTAAACTGTGTCCTTGGTGACTTTCATAATATTGCTGCAGGGGCGATTTGTTCCTGTTATTGTTGTGATTGTGAATGACCATTATTTGCAGTTTTGGTCAGCTTTTTTAATCATCCCATGTTTTTTGCATGTTCATTCTTATGATTTATAACATTTTCACTGTTTAGCAATACTATATTGCTATATATGGCTTTTTCAATTCACTGTACTTGAGCCACTTTTAAAAATGTTGCACATACTTTCACCGGTTTCCGGTGTATCAAACTTTACTGTGGTTCTTAGATCACCTGCAAAACTCTAGAAAAGGTATTATTACGATTTTTTAAGTGTAGATGACATATGTAGTTATATTTTTGCCAATTTTCAATTTGCTACCTTTAATAGAACAGAAGTTATGATACAACAGGTAGAACTTGTTGAATGACCCTCGTAGTATATGTATTAGCTTTAATAATAGATACAATGTCAAAAATTGAAAACATTTCTATGTCAATGAAATCATTATTGAAAACATGATGATTTCTATGTTAATAAATGTGTTTAAATCACATATTTTAAATGTAATTTGTTTCTCAAATTTATTGCTTTTAAAGTAGCAAGTATAATTTTGCAATTCTACATGTAGGGTCACTGAATTGTAGATTTCACCTGTCTTGAACACACATTCCAGTGCATTGTCAAAATATTGACATTAAGTGTTACAATATATATTACTAGGGAGTCGGGATTTATTACTAAGGACTTATTTAACAGAATATTTAAGAACATTTCTCCGTAATTTTTTAACAATAGTATTTTTGTTAAGCCTCTTTATAAAGGCAGTCTTGTGCGAATGATTAATTCCTTCATTTTATTTATGGGAGGGTTTACTCCTTTCCTATAATTTCCATCAAATTTCTTTCTTTTCCTCCATCTTTCTTCAGAGTTCTTTCATCTTTCCCTTAATAGAGTCTAAAGACAGAAAGGCTCTATCAAACCGTCAACATTGATTTTTCACAATTATCGTTTCCAAAAAATGTCATACCTGAAAATAGCCACAAAGTTTAATAATATCTCTCTACCAAATAATCATCTTTCAAGATTTTGTTTTTAATATGTCATATTGTGTGATTTTTGTTTTTCGTCAAGGTATGAAATATTTTCAAATAGCAACAACATGTGGCATCAGAAGATGTTGTTTTGACATAAAAGTTAATTAAAACGTTGATGGTGCGTCCAGAGTCCAGTGATTGTATCCCTGCAACATCGCTCGACACACAATCTACACGCGCTACGAGAAACACGCTTAAAAATTCCAAGACTGGGGCAATCTATACAAGAATGCAAATCAAGATGAATGCGCATCTCCGTAAGCTGCTTTGGAGTAAACTTTGGCTGCATGGGTGTCAGATCCGGATCTGCTTTACAGCATTCTGCGTACACGCGTACGTGTAAGCAATCTACGGAGATGTGGATCTCGGAGATGCGCATGCATCTAGATCTGCACTTCGTGTAGATTGCCCCAATATCAAACGGAGTTGCAGTGATGAAATCGTGTTTAAATATTCTCAAGTAAATTCCAAATAGAAAACTTGCTTTTCTTTCCAAACGGTTTCGACAGTCCTTTCTACTATTTTCCTCAGCGGATTGTGTTGAATCCATTCTGATGTTGTCCAATTACGTCATCAGATGATGTGTCACAGATGATGACGTCATCTGGATCAAGCTAAAAGGCCCTATCACTGTTACAAAATTCATACTTCTGTCCAAACACAGTTCACTATTAGTAAGACAGCAGAAAGGACTGTCAAAAGCGTTTGAAAAACAAATGTCAAAGTTTTCTATTTGGATTTTTTAACGGAAATTTGGAAATGTTTCATTAACATTCCCGATCAATTTCTCCAGTGAGCGATGAAATCGGTCATCATTATGCATTTACGACTTGAAAGACGAGTAGTTGGGTTATATTGTAAAGAAAAGGTTTTAGTATTTTGATAGTCGGTTGTTTTGATTATTTTACACTCACATAATGCGATGATAAGTATGCGGTGGTTATTTGTTTTTTATAATAAATTTAAACTTAAATTTGATTAAATATTGTGGTATGGTTTTTCTTGAAAAAGCTGCCTGAGTATATTCATGCCATTTCTAAAAAAAAAAAATGAAATGGACATTTCACAAGAAATCAGATTATAGCATCAGACGTTTTATTTTAGAACTCACATTTTACAAAGTCATCGAAAGTTACTTATTGTGCCAATTGTTTTGTTTTGTTTTTGAACAAACATAAATACTTTTCTTACAGCAATAATTAGGTGTAAATTTTGTAAATCGATTGCTCAAGCAGAACATTTTTCACGTTTTTGATTAATTTCTTGGTTTTGAAGTTGGTTTAAATAGGCCAAAAATCCATTCAAAAAATGTGAGTTTTAATATTTGTACCATCTACTTTGCAAAGTAAGAAAACAAAAAAGCTAGAACACTTCTCTAGAACTATTGCATAACCTGCCTTATAATATTAGCTTGTACCTAAGTTTGAAGACTTTGTGGCCGATGTTTTTTTCTACACTGTTAGAAAATTCCGTAACTTGACGTTACCCCTTTTATCCAAGTTCAACCGTAAAAACAAAAGTAGTGCTGTATTTCAACGTTAACGAAATTAGAATGGTATATGGCGTAACACTCATTGTTTTTAGCAAAGTGCAGCTAATAAGTGCCTATTGATTTGGTAAAATTATATATCATTTTAATATCATGTACTGTGTAAACAATCTGTAAAAATACGGTACATTTATTAAGAATATGTGTCCCGCTGCGGCAAAAGGATGCAGTTGTCGTCTCCTACATTTAGCTCATTGTAGCATATCATATGTAAACTAGTTGTATACATCAGATATGCTACAATAAGCAGCATGTACGAGCCGACAACTGCATCCTTTTGCCGCGGCGGGACACATGGTTTTTACACAGATTTTTGCACTTAAGTTACCATATTTTTACAGATTCGCATGATTGGTATCAAAATAGTACAAACATTTTTTGGTGCCAAATCACAAGACGCTTTACCAACAACCA
>JXSR01S074299.1:80350-96603 GCA_000969725.1 Ophiothrix spiculata | reverse complement strand
TCACTTACATTGCGACTGGATATTGACCAATCAATGAAGCGAACCAGTTCCGCTGTGGCGCTGTGTTCAGTTGTATACGGTCAATGCAAGTGAAACCACTGTGTTATCCGACAGGTTTTTAATTCAAAAAGTTATTGCTCCGAAAATCTTAATTCCGAAAGGCTTTCCGAACGGCCATTTCTGCGAATGTTTTTTACTCCGAACGGTTTTTATTCTGAATGGTTTTTAATTCGAAAGGTTTTAATTCCGAACTGCCGTTCAAGTTCCCGAATTTTGGAGAAAAGACCGTTCGAATCAAAAACCGTTCGGACCAAAAACCGCTGTAGTTTCAAAAAGATTTTTTATTACTCACCACTGTTTAAATTTATATATGTCTTAGATTTCCTTATCAATTTATAATTTTGTCATGGAATTAGTTAAATAAAAAGTGAAACAACATAAAGATTTCTACCACAATATTATTTCTATGATTCAATCTTCCCAAATCTCTCTGCAACATTGCTAACCTCAAATGTTGTGGTGGAAATGCCATGATAACACACGTTCGATATGTTCTAGTCTCATTTTTACAGCAAATTCGACCAATGACCTACCGGAGCCCGACCGGGGTCCGACCGGTCTCCGTAAGGAATCAAATTTCATACCGATGTCATACCGGCGTTGCGGCGTTGCGGCTTTGCAGACGCCGGTCGGACACCGGTGGTAATGTGACCAGGGCATAAAATAAAAAGAAAAAGCGAGCTCACGGTTTCTCAAGAAAACTTAACCAAGGCAGAGATTTCCTTAATTGGAAATTGTTTGTATTTTTCCCAGTTTTAAGCTTTTTTCATAGAAAAGAAAATCTTTATTGCTGTCTCTTCCTCTACATGTGTTAAAACTATTACATTATCAACATATTAGATTTAAAAAAAAGCAGTTATTCACTTCCTCGTGAAAAGTGGAATATCTGTTAGTCCATGATAGCTGAATAATTTTGGTACAGGTATAAGTAAATTTCAAGCACCTCTGCTTTTCACATGTCCACAATCAGTTTCAAGGCACCTTTGTGTTAATTATCACCATGTTCCTGGTCCAATGCGACGTTCTAAATTATGGACGATGAAGGGAGTCGAGCGTGATCAGACAGGCTTATTCAAATTCTAAATTTTCTGTTGCTGTTGTTATTGTTGTCGTTGTTGTTGTGGTTGTTGTTGTTGTTTTGTAGTAACTTTCCTGAAAAGGTGTTTATCCATAAATGAAAGTGTATCATTCAGAGTTGGTCTACTACTGTGATGACATGGTCATTTCAGATCGATAATAGTTGCAAATATGAGTTACTGTGGTAAACCCCATTGGAATGGAGTAAAATTGAGTCTTCTTACTAAATTATAATTTTCTCAAGAATGGTTCGACGGATTTTGCTCAAATCTTCACCGATGAAAGCCGAAACTATACTAATGATTATTATGAAAAAAGTTTTAATTTTTGTCCATTGGTTTCTGAGATATGATCAAAAACAAAAGTGATGCATTTTTATTGGGACACCCTGTACACTGTTTGTAGCGCCCCAAGAAGGGGTATTCGCACAGGGGACCAACGGCTTAACGGGACTTCCGAACCACGGCTCAATTAGAGTAAAGGTGCCTTGCCTCGAACCCACAACCTCTGTTTTACGAGACCCGTGATCTAACCGCTCAGCCACGCTCCCCTCTCATGAAAGGTAATTTTATTCAATTAACTTCTCCAATGTATAGTACACAAAATGAGTTGGTCTAAAATAATGAAAATATGAAATATCTATCTATCTAAATAATGGTAAAAAATTGGTGATCTGCCTCATGATTACTATAATACTGGCTTGGCATGTAAACCAAGGGGGGTGGGGAGGGTCATAAAAATAATTATAGAAGCAAAAAGAAGGGGAAAAGGAAGAAGAAGGGATAAGAAAGAGAAGGAAAAAGAAGAGGACAAGGAAGAGAGGAAGCAAAAGATAGAGAAAAGGGAAAGGAAAGGGAAAAGAGAAAGGGGCCTGAGGAAAAAAAAAAGAATAAGAAAGGGCATGGGGAAGGGAAAGGGAGGACAGAAGTTATTAAAGGGTAGAGGGAAAGCCTTAGCGGCCGCCACATTAGACGGAGGTCGGAGGGGCGCTGAAATGACGTTGTAAAATAAAATTGACGAGAGCTCTCTATAGTGCCAGAAACCGAAAGTTTAATTCCGGGGCTACGCCCCTAATTGCTCACGCTAACTTAAGTTTCAACATCTCTAAGTTGACCCTTTGGCCATTTTCTCCAGTCACAAACCTCACCCCATCCATACCCAAATGCACCCCCACTCATTCAGTGACACAAATTCCACACCCATTTTCCAAGATGTAAAATGTCTAACCAAATCTAAAACAAAGAGTTTCAAGCAATGTCAATTTCTTAATTAAAAGAAAATTTTGACATTCATATTTTGACAAACTATATATAATAGTTTTGCAAGTCCAAAATTTATAACAATTTTAGATAAAAAATTGGGGAGGGGAGGAGTAAGGGCGAAAGGGTAAAATTCCGTCAGCGGGAAATCCTCGGGCTTTGACCACCCCTGACGACCGTTGTAATGAAATACAGCGTCCGTGTGAGTGAAATGTCCAAGCTACTATTAAATTGTGTAGAACGTACTTGTACATGTGCGATCAATAAATCATCGATTGCGACTTATTCCGTGCAGTTCAATTAGACCCGGACTCCTGGTTATGGGGGACACTCAGTCTCATTATACCGGCGCCCAGGCCCACCGAGAAGGGGGGGGGGAAGGGGTCATTTGTCCCAGGGCCCGGGAACTTAGGGGCCCGTAAAAATGTTGAAAAATGGAAAATATAAGATGGAGGAAGAAGAAGAGGGAAAAGGGAAGATAAACCTTTAAAATAAGTAACATAAATGTGATCAGTGGCGGATTAAGAGTCAGCAGCTACTGATCGGGTCCCCTTGAATATATTGCTTAAAGCCCCCCCCCCCCCCCCATGGTGATCATAAAGGGGCATCTAATTTTTACCATTGTTTTTTTTTTCAATCATTGGAAAATTTTCTTCTTGTTGTTGTTTACTATGTAGTAGTGTAAGAGCAGGGGTCTGGTGTATCTTGATGTATTTTTCTCCACCACCAGACTGAGCACAGGTAAAATATATGATGGAAAAAAAATTAATTAATTAATTAAATAAAAATAATAAAAGCAAATAAAAAATAATCAAGTATATAAAAAGGGGAAAGAAAAAAATCACGGTGGCCACAGAATGTACTAAAAGAATCATAGAGGGCAAATTGTTCGTACTATAACATCATGCACTGTTAGAACGTTGGGCAAATATTTTACCCAACGTTGGTTCAACTATGAACAACCCAACTTCTGGGTAAGTAATTACCAACGTTGCGTACAATGTTGGCTAATTACCTAACTGTTGGGTAAAAGTTTTTGCTAATTACCCAAATATTGGGTAAAATTTCACCAACAGTTGGTTAATATTATTTACCCAACAAATGGGTTGTTCATAGTTTACCCAACGCTAAACAATTGCCCAACAGTGTAACAGTGTGGGCCCCGAGTAGGACACTGCATCCCCACAACTTTTTCCCCTAAGAAAATACAATCGACCTAAGAACAATTTTCGTGGATTTAGTATTAGGAACCAGGGACACCGCCAGGGGCATATTCCCCCCAGTCACAGGCCTTCTCCAACATTGTTCCTTCATTTTACGTCACCAACAGAAATGTCACACCCAATTTATATATTTGTTTTTGATAATATGCTATAATAGTCCACATAAGTAGTATCCAGCCTACAATCTGTTAAAAGTGAAAACAATCGAATTATTCAATCATCATGAAATTATGAGGTTTCGGCGAAACATGCGTCAACTTTTGCGCTAATTTAAAGATTTTTAAAACAATTTTTAGATGAAATTAGCAGATTTGACAATTTTTTTGCGCGCTACGCGCATTACAAAACATCACATTATTTCCCTCAGCCCATTTTTGTTTTAAAAAATGTCCTCCGATATTTCCTTTTCCCCCGGTTTTATCCAAGGTTAATCTGATATCGCCCATTACTAAAACCTGTTACGCCGTGTTGAAACCCATGCCTATATAATTATGCTATTATAACCAACATTATGGAAACAATATTGGTCACAGGAATATAAAATTTCTGGTGTGGAATGATTTGATGAGCTTTGATGTTATTGGTGTCTCAAAATGTAGGTGCCGTGTTTTGATATGACGGGTCACATGAACAAAGAAATTTCATAGTTGTATAGTGCGGCTTATTTTTTATGAGTGAAAATCTGAAACAAAATTCGACAACTTATATCAGTTCGGCGGAACTCACAATTCGAATACGTATCAGAATCAAAAATTCAGATACGTATCAAAATTCTGATACCCGTATCCGAATTTGGATTTAAATCAGCCACGGGATATCAGCTGATATTAATATTCAGCTTCGCCGCGCACCATACCGGTATGTATTAAAGTCAATAAACATTATCATCATTTGTCATCTAAATTCTAAGAAGGTTTTGGCCAAATTATTTTGCCTTCTGTGATAAGGAGCTATCAGGACATGTTTCGAAGCTGTTCCGCTGGAATTGCACAGATGGAAATGACATTTCCACAGATCTATATACTTATCATGGATGCAAGAAAGATGATGTTCTATATGTACTTGCCAGCTAGTTTGCGCTATCGATTTGTTTCCTGCGCCACGACAGGCGTATCAGAATTTGGATACACCATATCCTAATTCTGATACGGGTATCACAATTTGGATACAAAATGTACGTGGGTATCCAAATTCAGATACGTATCCGAATTGTGAGTTCCGCCGAACTGATATCCATCCAACAAGCTAGATATATGAATGTTTTGCTATAATAGATATATCATTCAAGGATCGATGAAGCCATTAGAGGGGAGCGTGGCCGAGCGGTTAGAGCACGGGTCTCGTAATGCAGAGATTGTGGGTTCGAGCCCCGGGCCAGGCGGTTTTCGTCTCCTTGTTTCCTTGGGCAAGAAACTTTACTCTACTTGCTCCGTGGTTGGACAGTCACGTAAAGCCGTGGGTCCCCTGTACGAATAGACTCCTTCATGGGGTATGCATGTTATGCAAGTACTTGTATCATTGATTGATTGATTGATTAGACGTTGTGTGCTCAGTGTTGCGAATTAGGCCTTTTTGATAAATGTACGTCTTTAGAATTCACAGTTCTTGTATTACATGTTTTTTTAAAGTCAGGGCACCTCTTGCATAAAGGCTCTGTCACACATCACCGTATAGAGCAAAACGTACGCCTAACGTACTTAATCCCACTATTGTTCTGTTTTATGCATTGTTGTTCGTCATGTGTTCGTTACAAGTACGTTCAATACGTTATCCATACGGTCTGTCCGTTATGTATACGTTTAATTCGTTGTTCATACGGGGGTGGTTCGTTTAGCACACGTTCAATACGTGAAACTTTTGTACGTTATTCATACGTTTTGCTCTATACGATGATGTCTGACAGAGCCTTTATGAAACAGGTAGAGCATATTTTTGGATAAGGAACCTCTCAGCAATAAGTGCAATCCCTGCATGCATGATTGCAGTTGATCTGAAGAATATTTTTGTATATAGCCTACAGTGTGATGAGCATGAAAGGGTTTTATATGGTTCAGAGGATTTCAAAAGAATTGATATATGGATCAATGTAACGTGATTCAATGGGCCAAAGGAAAATTTCAATGTGATATGTGTGCTTTTATTTTTCTTTAAACTATTTCACCATCATCAAAATGTAACTGCACAATAAAACGAACGTTTAAATGTTCAAATCATGGTCCGAGGTAATGTAATTCTATAACCATGATATAGGCCTAGGCCTAATTTATAATCAGCGAAGGAACAATTCAGCAATGTATTTGCAGTAGACTAGTAGTAATCAGTAATTGTTTAATAACAAACGCCTTCAAAGCTTTTGCGTCTAATCAGATAACGAATACCATACTGGTTTGCTATTATGGCCTTTCTCCACCCTTCAATTATATTGGTTGTATGAATGCAAATCCTTTTACCTCTTATCATGAATGGAAAGACCCAAAACTTTTAATGAGATGCCCTGGCTTAATAAATCTACTATAGCTTGATTTATAGTATGTAGTGGGTAACTTGTTTTGTGTGTCTGGTAGAAAATATCAATCATGCTGCAGGTCGCATAATTTCCCCTTCCCCTCTACGATTTAAAGCAGTGACATTTTTAATCGGCCGTGCTGTTGATGTTTAACATTAATATTAATGAGTCAGCAAAAATATTTTTAAAAGCCATGTAAAATCGAAAATATAGATCTGAAAACAAAACATGTTGCATATTTATGTATGGCTGCTGACATGAGATCCGTGCACGGTTTCTGACGTCAACGGATGACCCGTCGTGACCAAAGGTAGTACTTATCGAAATTTTGATGCCCAGCTATGTATGCAATACAAATTGCAGGCAAGTACGAAGAGCCGATATTAGGTACCTTTCGTATATCACATCAACGTATATTTTTCCTCTCGTTATTTCTTCACTTTACAGGCCTCACAGGCAAAATATATTTTTCAAATTTCATCAATATGAGTTTTTTTATATTTTTACTAGCAGAATCGATCCAAATGATCGCGTTTTATCTTCTAAAACAAAATTGATGTAGGGGATCAAATTTGGTTGCTTAAAAAGTCTCAAAATCGTTGATTTTTTATAGAAAATGACATAAAATCCTTCTTTTTTATCAACAGCAACAAATTCACATGCATTGTATTGGAAAAACTCCAAATTTTCATACCCCCATTCCCCGGGCCCCGTTCCCAATTTGCATTTGCTTTCACCGTTTTCAGATAATACGGGTTCAAAGTCAACCTTTTCAGCAGGTCACAGTTAAAATAACAAAATCTCGCGACCATATTTTTGTCTCGTATGGCGAGACTTGGAAGACAGAATTCGCATAATGAAGTCATTAACAGGGTCGTTACGGCTAGACTGATATGTGACCCATCATATCGAAAGGTACCTTAATACCGGCAGAGTACATTACGAGATACAGGTCATTGAAGCTGAGCATAGTCAAAAATTACGTCCAAGATCGAATTTCTAATTTCATCAGAAACGTTATCTTTTGAAGTGTATTCTATCATATTAATCAGGTTCCAACATCAAAAACATAAGACAACTGTTTTTAAAACCAAGATAAAAATCCTTTCTCCATTCACGTTTAACCAGTACAGAAACTTTAAACTTGATTTTCTCAGAACTTTAGTTTTCGGAATCAGCCCGATACCTTTTATCAATTTGGATGGAACTTTGTAATCGAACATCCAATAACCAAAAGCAAGGTGTCATTTTAAAGCTTAAAATATAATCTTTCAGATGAGACCAAAAAATAAATTTTAATTTTGCCGACCTTAAGGTACCTTTCGATATGACGGGTCACATATAGAAAATTAAATCGATGACAGTTGACCTGTGGTAATATCCCGGGGGTAATATGCTTCAAAAAGCTAAAAACTTTAGTACCGTCAGTGGCGTAACCAGAAGTTTTGGTCGGGGGGAGGGAAGACATTTCGTCCTGATTTTCCCCCCAGCGTTTGTACATTTCTTGCCAATTTTTCCCAGCCAAAACCCATTTTCGTACACCCAAAATAAATGCAAGTCGATTTGAAAAACTGACAAGCAAAAACAAACAAACAAACAAACAAAACAAAACAAAACAAAAAATTGCACATCTTTTGACATGTTTTTCTGCTTTTCCCCATGGTTTCCTGTCTAGCAGTTTTGCAGCATGCTCTCTCATTTTCTAGTCCTTTTTTTCCCCGCTTGCTGCCCCGATTTCCCGCTCGATTTTGTGCCCCATACTGGCTACGCTGTTCTTAGAGAATACTGTGGCGGTGTATTTCATGTTCACTGCTATATTTTATCCACCGCACACATGACACACCAGTCATAAAGAATTTTGGCATGGCATGATGAAAAGACTCTAATTTAAAATTATTAAATACTGTGTTGAAAATATATTCAAATTGGTGATATTTTCCCCATTTAGTGGTATGTTACATTTGTTCTGACCAATTCATGATTTATTTATGATCACTGATTGAACATCGATGTAAAATTATCAGGGCCTGAGCATTTACTTACCATTAGGCACACATATATATCTGTAGTAGTTATCGCTGTTGATACAGGTTTCGTCTGGGGTGATGCAAGGACTAGATAGACAAGGATCATCCTCCCGATAAACTGCTTATTAAATAGTAAAAAACAAAGAAAACAAATTACATCTCCGAATCTCGAGTTCAATATCTTTTGATACAAGCCTATTATTATTATTATTATAGTCAGGGCTTAGGTTAATGGAAATGAGCTTAAATATTTGAGAAATTAAATTTGTCATTAATTTAATTTAACTTGCCATTAACCTTGCCACTTCATCACATACCGAAAGGTTTGAATTTTACCTGTGCCAAATATCCTATCATACACTAACGAATGGTTTTTAATTTATGTCTTTGTGAAATCCAATCTATAGGGGAGGGTGGGGCAAGTTGGCTCTCGAGCGGGTTCAGACATTCCAAAAACGCGTTATAAATGTAACAGATATAGAAAGCGTTTTTGGCATGTTCATTATATGTGTTCTGGATGTGTTCAAGGGATGTTCTGGTAACCGTAACCCAGCCTTCGAACACTTCGAGAACACATTCTGAACACTTTCTGAATACCTTCGGACGCGTCATGTGTTCTACAGTTCTACAGTTTTTGCAGTTTACACTCGAATATTTTAATACGTTTTCGAAAAAGTTCACCGTGTGACTTCAAATTATCCCTTTTCCCCATGTCATTCACAGCTCATGCTTTACATGATTTATGGATTGTCTATAAAAGTAAAATCTCGGTGACGTCGAAAGTTTGAATGTACCTTATTCAGTATATAATTCGCAATTTCTTTTTTCTTTCTTACTTTATTTATTTGTTTATTTTATTTATTTTGTTAATCTCATGGAACCATACTCTTTTCTCAAACTTAACATATTAACCCTTTAAAGCAATACTATAAGATTTTGATCAGAAATAGTTTTGAGTGATTATTAATGAAGGAATGTGACTATCTAAAACCGTTTTCAAGTGTATTTTGTCAAAAACTTGTTATGCCATAGCAAAATGGATAAAAAGCAAATGCGTGCTTTCCTATACTAATACACGTGGAATTAAATTCAGGATCCCGAAATTAATTCAACAAATGGCCATAACAGAAAAAGTAAGCATATTTAAGCCAAATCGTTTGGAGGGTATTAATGTCGACCAAGAACAAACTCAATAAGCTAATAACATCAAAAGTCATGGATGAAAGGGGGCGCTCCATTTTTAACACTTTATAGTATTGCTTTAAGTCCCAATTGTGCCGTACGGACTAATACTGTCCTCAGTCTAGTGAATGTTTGGTTATATTTATGTGGCTTAGCACAAATAGAATTCCTCTATTTATTTTTCTAATTTTTTGATATATAGTGTTTTCATATGTGCTGATCATGTTTCTGAAATAAAAAAACGGGGGTCACCGAGAAAAATCCATTTCAAAAACACTATGTTTTACCACTTTTTACCATTGACTTCTATGGTAAAATCAAAATAAATCGGACAAAAACACTTATAATTAATAAACGGCTCTATTTTTTTCTCTCTTTTTCACATATGTTTTGGTCCTTATATAGTAGTAGTATGTCAGGGCCTTTTGAGTTTCGTTTAGTGAGGGGGGACAGGAGGGCCGGAGGGGGGACAGAAGTGGGCATGGCCTACGACTTCCGAATTTGAATTTTCCTGTTCTCTGATTGGTCAATGAGCGCGTGGCAGAATTTTATAAATACTGGTTTCTGATTGGTCCATAGTGGGCATGCGCACTACGTATAGTAGTTACACGCATTCTGATTAAATGATTTGAATTAATAGGAGAATTTTGTATTTCCGAATTTAAAAGGGCTTCCCAGTTCCGAATTTTAAAAAGGTGGGTCACCGTTAGACTCAGTCCATCAGTCTTACAAAAACTGCACACGCGCTTCAATGGCCCGAACAACAGGAAGTGAGGGAGACCTCATTTGGCGACTGGTGGATCCAGTCTAGGTCACCGTCACTGGGTGTGGCTTCTCAAGTCCAAATTTTAAAATATTGCGATCTCTGATTGGTCAATGAGCGCGTGTAGAAAATACTAGTCTCTGATCGGTCCATTATGCGCGCATGCGCAGTAGGTTATTTGGTCTTCTATGCATGCGCAGTGGGTTTTAATAGCTAAAACGGTGGTGATTGGTTATTTTGGAACGTGCATGCCCACTATGGACCAATCAGAAACCAGTATTTATAAAATTCTGCCACGCGCTCATTGACCAATCAGAGAACAGGAAAATTCAAATTCGGAAGTCGTAGGCCACGCCCACTTCTGTCCCCCCTCCGACCCTCCTGTCCCCCCTCACAAAACGAAACTCAAAAGCCCCTGACATACTACTTATAGTTCTTTAAAAAACGTAATAAAAAATATGGCCACCGACTTACTTTTTGAGATATTAAGGAAAATTAAGCAACAAATTTGCATTTTTTTAGCAATGAGTAACACTTTAAGCACTGTGCGCTTTGAGCCCTGCGTCATCATGAGTAACGCGCATGCATGGTCTTATGCGTGAATATAAAAATGACGCACGTGTAAGATCACGTTATATTAAAGCGTAAGATTCAGTACGCCAGAAAGTACGCTAAAAGCCCGGGATAAATACTTTGAAATTGTGTCCAACTCAGTCCAACCAGAAAGTCTATATATAATGGGAGATGTAACTCCCCTATTAAAAAGTTTCGCAACCCAGCTCATTAATATAGGACTCTAATTTATTCTAAACGACAATTATCAGGCTTTACCTATCACGTGCTCCTCCATAAACACATAGTCAGCGCTGAACACAACCCTTATAGTCCCGCCCTGCTGGGCGAGACAAAAAAAAAAGAAAAATAAATAGAGGAATTTGATCTGTGCTAGGCCACCTTAACTCTGGACGTTAACACGCCGCCGGCAATGGATCACCGATTTTGCGTTTTGCCCCGCTACTATGCGGTTTAACCGTTACCGGCGGTGTGTTAGCGTCAAGATTAGGCTACTATGAATCTTCATATAGTTGTCCGGAAGGACATCACTTACCTAATGGATCGAAGGTAAAACTGCAGTTATATGACGAATCTAAAACATGCCGAAAGCTAACAGCATCATGCTCAGTGCCCGTGGGCTCGGTGGGCATTCTGCTATCTTGTACCTTAATACAACAGCACGATGTTGAATAAAGATCGTAATACTTTAAGCATTGTGACATTGATCCTCTGTAAATTAACGGAAGTAATGATAAAAAAAAGAATAAAGAAATAATAAAAAAAATCATTAATTAAATAAATAAAAAAATAAATGCAGGTTGATCTCAGCAAACTTTACAGAGCACATACGGGAGCACAAAGGCTGAGCTACCGTGCTTAGTTAACCCCTGCCACGGGAATAATACATATAAAACTATATTCCGTGTCATGCGACACAAGCCCAATATAAGTTTAAACAATCAGATGTCAAAAATCTACCTCGTTTCGTCCGCTATCAATTCGTCAGTTGCTGATTCGTCCGCTATGATTTGCCAGATAATCGAATCGTCCATTCCACGTTTCGTTTGCTTTTCATTTTGTCCGATAATTTATTAGTCCGATGTTCATTATGCCCAATCTTTACTTCGTCCATTTGCCGTTTTGTCTTTACCCCATTTTGTCCGCTACTTGATTTGTCAGCTTGTCGTCATTGCGTTTTGTCCGCTGTGTGTTTTGCCCGTTAGTCTTATAAGACTTGCTATCTACTAAAGATAGCTTTTGACATTAATAACTATACAATTAATGTCAAAAGCTATCTTCAGTAGATAGCAAGTCTTATAAGACTAACGGGCAAAACACACAGCGGACAAAACGCAATGACGACAAGCTGACAAATCAAGTAGCGGACAAAATGGGGTAAAGACAAAACGGCAAGGATCAAATTTGAGGAGAATTTGGATCATAATTGATCCGCAAAAGGGTAAGCTCATATTTGATATTATCGGATCAATTTGATCCTTTCTTTTTAAGAGTGTAGTTCAAAATGAAAGTCAAAAGCTAAAATTGTGCTCAATGTTGATGAAACTCTACAATCTGATACTCATACTGTCTGCCCCATGTTAACAAGTTTTCACTGGTGTTGCCAAAGATCTCACTAACAAATTACCCCATGTCAGCAATGAGTACGGAATTGTGTCGCATTCTTTTGAGAGTTTTTACCCGAGTAAATGTGTTACGATCAATGAATTTGAACTAGTAGCTGTTAATGAAAATTTTATTTTAGAGCTAGCAAGCCTGAACATCCATATAAGAGCTCATAAGGCTGTTGGTCTAGACGATATTGCCCCTAGGTTCTTAATGGGTTTTCTCTGAGATGCAAATACTCCATTTATTTTCTTAAAAATTTAGTATTTGGTAGATTTATTTGTGCTGATAACGATTCTAAAATAAAAAATATAGGTCACCCTGCTCGTTTTTGAGATACAGGCATTTCAAAAAGTACATATTTTCCCAAAAAATCACCCGTTTAACCATACAAAGTATTTTAGGGAAAACTCCAAAATGGTGATCATTATGTGCTTGTATCCTCCATTTATTTTTTTAGTCTTTACATATCAAAGCACTTTTTGCGCTCTTCAAAATACTGAAATAAAAAAATATGGTCACCGTGTTAGTTTTCAAGAAAAACGACCATCACTGGGATTTTTTGATAAAATTTGATTACTTTGATGGCACATCTGCGCCTGCAAAGCATGCGTTCAGTGTGCATTAAAATATGCGCACGCAAAACGGATACAAACATTTTTTTGATATTTTACTATTTATGAAAATAATCGTTATCCCGCAGTCGTAAGCAACTGCATCTCAGAGAAAACCCCTTAAGAGATGGCGCTAAACAAACAAACAAACAAACAAACTTAATTAGGCCTACTCACATTGTGAACCTCTCTATTGAATCTGCCGTTGTTCCCGGGGTTGTTCCCCAAGATCTAAAGACTGCTAAGATTGTTCCTCTATTTAAGAAGTACAGTCATTTGGAGGTTGGCAATTACAGGCCGATAAGTTTATTGAGTTCTGTTTCCAAAATTCTTGAGAAATCAATTTTTGTTCAACTCCAAAATTACCTCATTTACGAATTTCAGTCTGGCTTTCGCCTTGGGGTTTCCTCAGAAACTTGCCTCATTTATCTTACAGACTACATTAGATCTTAATAAATAGATAAAGGTAAATTAGAAGGCATGCTCCTGTTAGACGTGCAAAAAGCATTCGACAGTGTAAATCATGAAATTCTTTGTCGCAAGCTGGAGGTCATGGGCATCAAGTCTGCATGGTTTTAATCTTATCTTACTAACAGGCAACAGATTGTGAAATCAATGGTGTTCAATCTGACCTTATGCAGCTATCCTGCGGTGTTCCTCAGGGGAGCTTACTCGGCCCTTTGCTATACCTTTATTATAGTAACGACATGGTCACTTCGGTTAAAAACAAATTGCTGTTGTACGCATGCAGATGATAGTGTTATCATTTCATCAGATTCAAATCCGGATGTGATTTGTACACACTGAAAATTGTGTTTCATCATTTGACAAATAATAAGTTGTCATGAAAATGGTCTAGTATGACAAACTATAATTTGTCGTGGAATTCGTCATACAAGTATTGAACGACGAATTATAATTAGTCATGAAAAACGGTCTAGTATGACGACTTTCTCATGACAATTAGTCATGTTGAAAAATTGGTTTGTCATGAGAAAAAAATAATTTGTCATGCACAAAAAATAATTTGTCATGCAAGAATAATAATTTGTCACTTAATTTGTCAAGTGACACTAGTTTTTAAGAGGTTTTGTTTTCGGTAGACTAATTCCATTTAGGTATGGCTCAATCCATGTGAAATCAACGAGACGAAACACTCAGGTTTTGCTTGCAGGTTTTGCAATGGCTGTCTGGTCTAGTCCATCCAGATGGACCTCGCAAGCGAACGCGAAGCGTGTGCCTACGTCGCTCGCTTGTGAGGTCCATTTAGATCTATGATTTAGATGGACTAGTCTGGTCAGAATCTTATGATGAAGTATGAGTAAGCTTAAGTATGAGTACGGGAATTCTGAGTCCAGTAGTGCTGTTCTGTCCGACTCCGAATCCATTGCGGTCTGGTCGGAATGAGATGATAGGTTAGGCACAAACCTACCCTGGAATTAAAGAGTTGTTCTATCCGAATCCAAAGAGCTAATTGTCCTCCTGTGCAATCGACTCGAGAATAAAACGACACGCCACTTCTTGAAGGTACGGAAACCCGTTACATACGATATCCGATTCGTCATGCAAATTCGTCAGCTCTCAGGTATGGTTAGTCGTGCTCAAAGAAGTTTGTCAACATAGCTTGTCATGCCTTCATTAGTTCGTCTTGCCCTTGGCTCATGACAATGTGCATTTGTCAATTAACGAAAAGTACATTTGTCAATCGTTCAAACTCGTCCTGCACAGATTTGTAATTCGTACACTTACAAAAATAGTTTGTCCTGCATTTGTTTTCGTTTGGCATGCGCCCGCAAATATCGTCAAGCGACGAATAAGGAGAAATTCACTTGCATGACTAATTTATAACTCCTGTTTGACGACTTTTCCACCGCGTTTGACGAAATAATGTTTTCAGTGCAGCATTCTTTATATTTCAATCAGAAACTTCACAAAAACCTTTGTTCAGCCTTATTCCGGCCATATTATACAGTGCCATCTAGACTGCTGCTGCACTTCTTGGTTTCAGGGTCTGTCTAAATACCCTCAACAAAATTGCAAATATTCCAAAATAAAATGATTCGGTATATATCATGTATTTGGGTCCAAGAGATCATGTTGGTCAAGATGAATTTGATTCTGACAAACTTCTGGATATAAAAACAGGTCCAGACAATGTGGTTCAAAGTAGTATGTTATGTAATTTCAGGCCTTTGCGGAGTTAGGAGCAGGAACAGGATTCCAAATTTTGACGAAGATGAATTTAAAAAAACCTGCTCTCTGATTGGTCAATGTGCGTGATGTTGGCGTGGTTTAGTTGATGATAAAGGTTGACAGCTTGTAGCCAGGAGCAGGGGTAGTAAATTCCGAATTCAGATTCTCGATAAAATTCCGAATCCTTGAGAAAATTCTGAAACGTAATACGTTTTGGAGGAAACTACTGAGGCCTGGTTTTAATGGGCTTTTGAAAACCTACACTTTGGTCAATTACAAATATGTTCAAGTTATTAGGGGGGGCACTTGCCCCCTCTGGCTCAAAAAAGCGGGACGCTGGCGGGACAAATATCAAAATATCGGGACGATATTTGACTTCTTTTACTGTCCCGCAAATTTTTAGTCAAAATATGCCAATTTTAGCTTAATGTCAAGGTTTTGTATCGATTTTTAGCAAAATTTTCGGGCGCTACGCGCGCATTACAAACAAATTGATGGTATATACATCGGGACGAAACATGAATTTCGGGATTTTGGCTTACATGCCTTCGTACGGCCCTGACTAGGAGGTCGTGGTAAGGTCAGATCAAGTTGTTAGGACCAAAGTATGTTAGGACCAGGGATTGTCTTCTGATTGGTCCCTGTTGAGCATGCGCAGTAGGTTTTAGGGGCTCTAAATCCACGAAAAGTCTGAAATTGTTCTTCCTTTGGTTGAAAATCACGCCGAGTTTTACTAGTTTAATTTTGAATGGCATGTTCCGATAATTACTTTCACGTTTGGATAGGGGTCAGGTCAGGTTGCTAGAACTACGGTTGGGCGGTATGGTTATTTTTAAAAAGAAGGGACGGGCGATATGGCCATTTTCTAAAGTACCAGTGTTTGACATCCTTTATCATCAACTAAACCACGCCCACATCACGCACTTTGATCAATCAGAGAGCAGGATTTTTAAAATTCATCCTCGTCAAAATTCGGAATCCTGCTCCTGCTCCTGCTCCTAGCTCCGCATAGGCCTGAAAGGGTACATAGCATACTACTGCTCAACCACATGTTTAACATGTTCATTCACATGTAACCAGTCTTTGTTCATTCAACTCAGCCAGAAGTCAGGTCGCTGAAATATCGCTTATTTTATTTTTATTTATGCATGAAAACTGACAGGAAATGCCG
>JXSR01S074299.1:58875-73133 GCA_000969725.1 Ophiothrix spiculata | reverse complement strand
TTTTTCTAAAAGGTTCACTTTCCTGTGTAATATTGTCTTTTGTTTCTTTTTGTTTTTCCAGATACAAGTGGCAGCTTGGTCATTTTCTTTTCTTTTTTTTTCGCCTTAAAAAATGGAAACTGAGGATTACTCCAATACATAACCCTTTATTTAGCCTAGATGCATAAAATTTCATGGTTGCAAGATTAGCAACAGGTCAATTCCAACTCAACTGAATAATGACCCCCAGAACAGGCACCTCGGGTCAGTTGCTGTTGTTCAGAACGAGGATGGTCACCAAATGGATGAGTATTTAAGTGTCTGCCAGTGTCCCGAAGAACTTATCAAAGACCAGAACTGAGATTAAGTTTTAATGATTAATAATAAATAATACAGGTAGTCGATTACCAAGAAATCAATCTCTATAATGAAACAAGAAAGTAATATATTCAAGTCTATTTAAATTTGGGAAAGGGATGTAGTTTTTGCTAGAATAATTTATGTTAGGTCCATAAAAATAAATACCATATTCCATGGTGAATAACTATGATTCCACAATTGCTTAAGACATCAACACTCCACTCAGTTCTTTACAATATGATTTATGGTATATTTACAACGCTAGCCATCTGCATAAAAGAATTAGCTGAACCAAACACCACAAATTACAAACAAACTCCACACGCAAAAGAAATCAAATCCAAGTTTGATATACGAAAATTTGCATTTATGCATATATTATATACATAAGGACGAAATGGTCCCAAAATTTTGATACACAATTATTACTATTATCACATATTATGTGTAAGATATAATTAAAGAAGGAATGGCTATATAGTAACCTCAACACCATTAATCTACAATAATTGCACCTTTTTTCAAAAATCTCTTTCACACCACAACTTTCAAGTTTTATCACGAAGACTTTGTGACAAAAAGCAACTATACTGTAAAAATAGAAATACTTACAAATGAATTCCTATACTATATATTCGTATGCTACAACTTTTAAATAACAATTTTTGGAGCAACCTATGAAAAAATCAGAACATTTTCAAGCATTTTCATGTAGAATGGGACCTATTCTAAAAATGTAGGTATGACATTTTGAATCCTACCTGCCATATTTTGTCAGAACAAAAATTGGCAGGTAATTTCAAAATTTCATAACTCAATTTGAGGGATAGTTACCATTCAACACAGAAATGTTTTTCATTTTTCTGATTTTAATAGGTTGCTCCAAAAATTATGTGCTTTTTGTAATAAAATGTTGCCTTAGAGTAAATGTTGAGATTTTTTTGACACAAGTACATTCACTTGTGCTGATAACCATTGAATAAAAATAAAATAAAATGATAAATTTAATAATAATGAAAAAAATATGAAAACAAAAAATACATTCTGAAAATGACTATAGATTTAGTTGTCTTTGAATGAAAACATATTTTGAGAAAAGTATTTTAAAAATAGTTTAATATATAATAATTGCAAACATTTTTGTCTTTATCACCATGCAGGACACTTAGTTGTTATATATGGACATCGGTAAATAAAATAAGACATATATATCAAGTTATTTAGATTTTGTTATTTCTGATCTTTTTTTGTACAATATAAATCATACTCATCACAGGCCTTGATTTCATTCAAAGATATTTCAACCATATTTTGACAAATACTTTGGCAATTCACTTTATGTACCATAATTGGTATCATATAACTTATCCCATCAAATCGAAAATCCCATTAAGAAAAAAAAAAAGATCTTCAATTTGGCTTCCGGCAGGTCTTTCTTCAAATTCATCCAATCTAAGCAATATCTGTGCCTTCATCGTCATCATACGTAAAGTGTGTCTCTACGTGTCTCTGAAAGGCTAGGTGGTCTTCTTCTGTCTCCCCGGACATGAGAATCTGACACATTGGACATTGCCTGGCATAGTGCTGCTGGATGTGCATGACAAAGTCCTCTTCTGGAAACGGTGCATCAAAGATTCTTGCACGCCTGCATTTTATATCGAATAAGGCCGCACTACAGCTAAAATAAGTATAGGAGTAATGGACCAGCACAAAATAAGAAAGGGCATGCAAATTATTTTTCTAAAAGGTTCACTTTCCTGTGTAATATTGTCTTTTGTTTCTTTTTGTTTTTCCAGATACAAGTGGCAGCTTGGTCATTTTCTTTTCTTT
Source organism: Ophiothrix spiculata (assembly GCA_000969725.1). Classification (NCBI taxonomy): domain Eukaryota; kingdom Metazoa; phylum Echinodermata; class Ophiuroidea; order Amphilepidida; family Ophiotrichidae; genus Ophiothrix; species Ophiothrix spiculata. Next base: position 70,964 of record JXSR01S074299.1, on the reverse strand, counting down.
TTTTTTCGCCTTAAAAAATGGAAACTGAGGATTACTCCAATACATAACCCTTTATTTAGCCTAGATGCATAAAATTTCATGGTTGCAAGATTAGCAACAGGTCAATTCCAACTCAACTGAATAATGACCCCCAGAACAGGCACCTCGGGTCAGTTGCTGTTGTTCAGAACGAGGATGGTCACCAAATGGATGAGTATTTAAGTGTCTGCCAGTGTCCCGAAGAACTTATCAAAGACCAGAACTGAGATTAAGTTTTAATGATTAATAATAAATAATACAGGTAGTCGATTACCAAGAAATCAATCTCTATAATGAAACAAGAAAGTAATATATTCAAGTCTATTTAAATTTGGGAAAGGGATGTAGTTTTTGCTAGAATAATTTATGTTAGGTCCATAAAAATAAATACCATATTCCATGGTGAATAACTATGATTCCACAATTGCTTAAGACATCAACACTCCACTCAGTTCTTTACAATATGATTTATGGTATATTTACAACGCTAGCCATCTGCATAAAAGAATTAGCTGAACCAAACACCACAAATTACAAACAAACTCCACACGCAAAAGAAATCAAATCCAAGTTTGATATACGAAAATTTGCATTTATGCATATATTATATACATAAGGACGAAATGGTCCCAAAATTTTGATACACAATTATTACTATTATCACATATTATGTGTAAGATATAATTAAAGAAGGAATGGCTATATAGTAACCTCAACACCATTAATCTACAATAATTGCACCTTTTTTCAAAAATCTCTTTCACACCACAACTTTCAAGTTTTATCACGAAGACTTTGTGACAAAAAGCAACTATACTGTAAAAATAGAAATACTTACAAATGAATTCCTATACTATATATTCGTATGCTACAACTTTTAAATAACAATTTTTGGAGCAACCTATGAAAAAATCAGAACATTTTCAAGCATTTTCATGTAGAATGGGACCTATTCTAAAAATGTAGGTATGACATTTTGAATCCTACCTGCCATATTTTGTCAGAACAAAAATTGGCAGGTAATTTCAAAATTTCATAACTCAATTTGAGGGATAGTTACCATTCAACACAGAAATGTTTTTCATTTTTCTGATTTTAATAGGTTGCTCCAAAAATTATGTGCTTTTTGTAATAAAATGTTGCCTTAGAGTAAATGTTGAGATTTTTTTGACACAAGTACATTCACTTGTGCTGATAACCATTGAATAAAAATAAAATAAAATGATAAATTTAATAATAATGAAAAAAATATGAAAACAAAAAATACATTCTGAAAATGACTATAGATTTAGTTGTCTTTGAATGAAAACATATTTTGAGAAAAGTATTTTAAAAATAGTTTAATATATAATAATTGCAAACATTTTTGTCTTTATCACCATGCAGGACACTTAGTTGTTATATATGGACATCGGTAAATAAAATAAGACATATATATCAAGTTATTTAGATTTTGTTATTTCTGATCTTTTTTTGTACAATATAAATCATACTCATCACAGGCCTTGATTTCATTCAAAGATATTTCAACCATATTTTGACAAATACTTTGGCAATTCACTTTATGTACCATAATTGGTATCATATAACTTATCCCATCAAATCGAAAATCCCATTAAGAAAAAAAAAAAGATCTTCAATTTGGCTTCCGGCAGGTCTTTCTTCAAATTCATCCAATCTAAGCAATATCTGTGCCTTCATCGTCATCATACGTAAAGTGTGTCTCTACGTGTCTCTGAAAGGCTAGGTGGTCTTCTTCTGTCTCCCCGGACATGAGAATCTGACACATTGGACATTGCCTGGCATAGTGCTGCTGGATGTGCATGACAAAGTCCTCTTCTGGAAACGAGGGTGGAAAGTCTATGCTGCACTCGGGACACTTCTTGATGGAACCTTCTTCTGGGATCTCACGAGCATCATGGAATTCATCAGCAACTTCATCTCTGTATAGATTATATGAATATTGAAATGAAGAAAAATTAGTATTTCATATTAATAATTGACCTTGTCCCCATGACAAATACTAGCAAGATACAGCGTGGTGTCTAGATAGATGCTAACAAACAGAAATATGCTCATAGATTTATCACCACAAATTTTATTCAAGCATGGCCATGGGAATAAATTGGGGGGTTTTGCCGATGATGCATTGCCTCATAAATAATATGCACAAATTTTTAACACATGCACACAAGATCTATGTGCATGTTGGCGTATCATATAGTCTCTATGCGCAACCGAATCTTGGTGCCCAGTGGTTGAATTTGGCAGGAACCGAGTGTACCCGAATATACCCAATTTGAGCTCCATGGCTGATGAAGCCATTACACAGGATGGTGTATGAAGTCTAAGATCTCTGCTCTAAATCTATAGGACTCTTTTGAAGGCATTGAAAAAGCTGAAATCAGCTTAAAAGCTGAACTCTCACACCCCTGAATCTACATGTTTCTTCTTTCAAGACAACAATAACACCATATTTATCAAATAAGTTTTTTACTGACCAGTGATCAATAGTTTGAATTGATCATGATACAACAAAGATTGATATTTAATTACCATTAGAAAGATATACGCACTTTAAAGCATGGTATCACATTGTGTTACAGGTATCACAAAATAAGAAACATGTAGGTTTAGACAAGTGCCTTTTTTTGATATGACGGGTCATATATTGTAAATCATCTGCACATTAAATTTTGTTAATGCACCTTAACACTTAAATGACCAAGAGGGGGGGGGGTCCTAGGAGCCTCGCGAAAACACACAAATTTAACATCGCTGCTCCATGTAATTGTCAAATTTAACGCAGCGGTCCCTCAGTGGCAAAAAAATTCAAATTGATCCAGTTGTTTTCATGCTAATTAGCATTAGGTGATTATCAAGGGTGCTGTTCTAATTTTGTTTTGCCCATAAAATCAAAACCAAATAACTTTTTCTAATTTTCTTTTGGCAATGTAATTGTACTTGCATTGTGCAAATTTGAGCAAAATTTCATGCGAAAATTCCTTAGGGAACATGGTTTTTGAAATTTTGGCGGGAACATTTTTGACGCGGCACAACAAATGTTTTTTCAGCCGCAATTTTGAAACGGTTCTTCCAAAATTTCATTTCCCCCCTGTTTTTTGGCCCTTTTTACATGCTTAATCATTGACCACAATTTCAAAGCAAAATTCATACTGGAAGGGTGTTTTTTTAACCTCCACTGTGCACCAACGGGTGGGAAATACCTTGGTCACTTTAAGTGTTAAGCTTGTGAAAATGTATCCTAGGTTACAACTAAACAAGTACCAAAATATTAGTTTAAACAGTGCTTGATTTTGCTGATTTCACTGTTGAAACATGGTATTGCACTTAATTAAAACAGCAGTGTTCCTGAGTACTTTCCCTTTGGTAACATTAGGGTTAATATCATTACAAAGTACATGACATTAACCTTCACATGACAAAAATATTTGCCATTAAACCTGATCAAATAGACACCTATCTTTGTTCACTCAAAGACTCAAAATTCTGATCTGTCATCCAAACTTCCAGAGACCCATTTTTCGACTTTTTCAGCCAAAGATCAATCATTTTCATTAAATGGCATAAACTTTAATCAGTCACAATAACTAAAGTCAGGATTATAGGTGATTTATATATCTACATGATCTTTGAAACAACCCCTATTTTTTTTTGGTTGCTCCTGTCCCCAAAAGACCCTTTGCAAGCTGCTCCGTGGCACTTACACTTCATTTTGATATGTAAGTGTGCATCTCCCTACTCCTAGGAGCCCAAGTTATCAATCATTTGTTTCATCAAATACAATAATAATACAGAGTAGGTATATTTTAAACGTCCGTATGAACTATATTATTATCAGCTGCATTCATATGCTGCTTCATTTTTGAACAATTGAAATGAATCTAAGAAATCATTTAATTGGCCCTAACACCCTCCACCAGAGCGGTATGAAGGAAAGAATAATTTATCTTGCAGTAACAGTTATAAGTTCTCAACATATTTCAAGAACCTCATTCACCTTTTTGTTCATTTGTTTTAGCTAGCAAACAATCCTGATTGCAATACTGTAAACGTGAATATTTTCGTGCTCAGTAATTTTCATGAACAGCCAATTTTCGATCATTTTGTATGTTTTTATTTTACAATCAAGAAAAAATTACCGGAGTATATACCTATTATATTTCAGGGTATACATTTATTTTTGCACTTAACAAGTTGAGCGCAGAAAGCGTGAAAATAAGTGTAGTGCGAAAAATACCACTTACCCTGTAATAGTTCCGTACAAGCAATAACATTTAGGTTCAAATAGATAAGGAAGTCAAGTCCAAGGTCTATATATAGGCAGGAATGGTGAAGGTTGAAAAACTATAAGGTTTCATTTACACTTTGTAATGGGCTATAATGCACAATGGTTTTTTTATACCAACGTTGATAAAAATCAATAACTGCACTTTATATCTATATGATTCCTAAATATAAAATATATATTATTCCTCTTGAAGTATACGTTGTAACATAGCTTAGAATGAATATTGTTTTGAACATAACAACTCTTCAGACAGAAGGAAGATTTTTAAAACTCCAAATAAATCAATGTGATTAGTCATTTGAGATCCAGAAAAATCACAAAATGTTGGGTTCAAACTGTAATATCGGTTAGAATAGGAAATTCTCAACATACTTTTGCATCAAAATAATCAAATTTTTGATGTGCTAAATTCAACAAAGAAAATCTGTACAATGTATATCCACATGGGATATTTGTTGGGCTATCAACTGAAGAGGGCAGAATCAAGAGAGTCCTAAGCTGCACCTTCTAATTGTCAATGTACATGCATTTTAGTTAAAAAAAACTCAAGTTCTCCATGGTGGTTCAAAATGGCTGTGAATCTTCTTTTGCGCTCCCCACTGCTGTAGGGTCTTGTTGTTTTTATTCCTTGTTAGAGAATAGTTTATCTATTCAATTTGTCGGCCTCGTATGTTTTTTAGTCTTGTGATAAAAAATGGCTGTGAAATTTGAGACTTCCAATTCATAAAATTGGGTGCAAGAATAATTATTCCTCTCCAATAGTTGCAAGCATACCTACGTACGTCACACACGTCAAAATGATATAAAATAACTTTTGTTTTCTTCTGTGGTGAAAGCAATCAATACTGTTACAACCAGTCATACCTTCGTTTTCCTTCTTTTTTGTTTAAGTGATGAGCTCTGTATCATATTGTTGTGGTTTGAATACCACACACCTTGCATGATTTCGGCACCGTAATATTTTGAACATTTGCAGAAATTAATCGAAGTTTCAGAGATCTGGTATTTTCTCCACAGAGCTACATTAACCCGCTATTTGGAGTTTGTTATTACCGTGATAATAGCAAAAATGTCCTGGGTTGTAAAGAAGAGACCCAGATGTCTGCTCATGAGAATATATCGTTTTCCTACGAGGGAAGTTCAATAAGTTGGTGGGCCAAGGTAGCAAGAGATGGTGTGTCCAATTTGTATTGATATGTTATAAATGCAATTCAACGTGATTGATCAATATAAAATATTTCCTCTCGTTTTTATTTAACAGAAATTTAAACCTTGCCACTATCACCTTAAAATCTCTACTCCAGGTGCAACACCAATAAGCTCCGTATAAACACACGGTGAAAATAGTTTACATATAATTCAAAAACATTGGCTGCTGATTTCAAGTATGGCAGGAAGGAGGTAGATGTGATAGTTTTTGATCCCATCATGGTTATTTTTCTATTGATTTTTAATGCTTATTTCAAAACTTCAGAAAACCCTATCTTGCAAGTTTTAATTTCCTGTAACATAAAAACGAAGCAAATATATGTGACCCGTCATATCGAAAGGTACCTTAAGGTTGGCAAAGAAAATTTCCTGATAAAGGGCCATAAGCTGAGCATTGTCAAAAATCACGTCCAAGGTTGAATTTCTAATTTCATCAGAAACGTTACCTTTGAAGTGTGTTCTATCATATTAATCAGGTTCCAACATCCAAAACATAAGAAAAATGTGTTAAAAAAACAAGATAAATATCCTCGCTCCATTCAAGTTTTACCTAGTACAAACACTTTAAACTCAATTTTCTCAGAACTATAGTTTTCCGAATCAGCCCAATATCTTTTACCAATTTGGATGTAACTTTGCAACCAAGCACCCAATAACCAAAAGCAAGGTGTCATTTTAAAGCTTGAAATCTCAGCTTTCAGATGAGAAAAAAACACATGAATTTTGATTTTGGGACCCTTAAGATACCTTTTGATATGATGGGTCACATATTTCCTTGAATCTTTCCATAAATTCATCAATCATGCTGACCTGTCTATTATATTTATGAAAATATCAGAGCTTGTCCCTTTTACATGTACCTTGGGCTATTAACTTATTGAACACCTTAGTATTATTTCACTCACCTGTCTTCAGTTACATCCATCCGTGGTTCACTACTACCAGTACTTCCGCTTGACCTAGAAGCATTCATAATAGCTGCAATTTTACCTTCTGGTAGCACGTTAGGTTGCAAAGGTTCGGGCAGATCAGGTGGATATACGGGGGCCAAAATGGAGCTCTCGGGTGGAACGCTCATTGGTGGTGCTGTTGGTCTAGCCATGCCTTCATCAACGTATGGATTACCAAAATGTTGTTCTGGTATATCGTCTGAAGATGATGACGAGTTCACTGATGAATAAGGATTTGGATAGCGCACTTGAGGCACTGTCACAGGGCTAGATGGAGGGGTAGTGATGGGTGGTGAAGAGCGCTGTTGCTTGACTGGTGAACCCTCACGGCTGGATTGAGCAACATCAAATTTGATGGATTCATAAGAATGTTTGATCTGCATGTAGTCACTGTGAAGCTTCTTGAATTTCTGTTGGAGTAGGTCATGCTCATCCTGTGGGTTAAAAAAACAAAAACAACGAATTTCACATTGGGACCATGTTTAAACAATTAATCCCATTACATGCCATCTATAAATTTAGACTGTAGACTGGCCAGATCATGGATAGGCATACTGTGATTTATCTGTAATGGTGCATAAATTGCATTTCATAATACTGAATGGCTAAGAATCAAATACTTGCTTTAAAGCTCCAAAAATGGGAACATCCAATCTGAAAAATAGAAATATTGAACTAAAAGTTGTATCATAGCTTAGAATAAACATTGTTTAGAACATAACAACTCCTCAGACAGAAGGAAGATTTTAAAACTCCAAATAAATCAATGTGATTAGTCATTTGAGATCCAGAAAAATCACAAAATGTTGAGTTCAAACTGCAATATGGGTTAAAAATAGGAATGGGAAATTCTCAACATACTTTTGCTTCAAAATAATCAAATTTTTGATGTGCTAAATTCAACACAGAAAATCTGTACAATGTTGGATATTTGTTTGGCTATCAACTGAAGACGGCAGAATCAAGAGAGCTGTAAGCTGCACCTTCTGTTTGTCAATGTACATGCATTTTAGTTGCAAAAAAACTCAAGTTCTCCATGGTGGTTCAACATGGCTGTGAATCTTCTTTTGCTCCCCACTGCTGTAGGGTCTTGTTGTTTTTATTCCATGTTAGAGAATAGTTTATCTATTCAATTTGTCGGCCTCGTATGTTTTTTAGTCTTGTGATTAAAAATGGCTGTGAAATTTGAGACTTCCTATTCATAAAATTGGGTGTAACAATTCCTCTCCAATAGTTGCAAGCATACCTACGTACGTCACACACGTCAAAATGATATAATATAACTTTTGTTTTCTTCTGTGAAGAAAGCAATCAATACTGTTACAGCCAGTCATACCTTTGTTTTCTTTCTTTTTTGTCTACACGATGAGCTCTGTATCATATTGATGTGGTTTGAATACCACACACTTTGCATGATTTCGACACCGCAATATTTTGAAAATTTGTAGAAATTAGTTTCATAGCGCTGGTATTTTCTCCACAGACCACCATTATTACCGCGATAATCGCAAAAATGTCCTGGGTTGTAAAGAAGAGACCCAGATGTCTGCTCATGAGAATATATCTTTTTCCTAAGAGGGAAGTTCAGTAAGTTTGTGGCCTAAGGTAGAAGGAGATTGTGCATCTAATTTTATTGATATGTTATAAATGCAATTTAACTTGATTGAATATATGTGATGACTCACCCGAAAGGGGGACTTTGAAAATGATATCAATTTTGAGTTAATCATTTCATCTGTTACAGCATTTTATGAGCTTTAAAATGACACCTTATTTGTCGAAATTGGTCAAGGTGATCAAATTTTACAACAGAAAACCTGCTGTAAATTCTTATTAATTTCTTTATTTTTTGATACCCATTATGGCAGGGAGGATGTGGATGAGGGAGTTTTTGATCTCATCATGGCTATTTTTATATTGATTTTAATGCTTATTTCAAAACTTCAGGAACCCCTATATGGTAAGTTTTAATATCCTGTAACATAAAAATGAAAGCAAATATGTTCTTGAAACTTTCCATATATTCATCAAACATGCTGACCTGTCTATTATATTTATGGAAATATCAGCGCTTGTCCCTTTTACATGTACCTTGGGCTATTAACTTATTGAACACCTTAGTATTATTTCACTCACCTGTCTTCAGTTACATCCATCCGTGGTTCACTACTACTAGTACTTCCGCTTGACCTAGAAGCATTCATAATAGCTGCAATTTTACCTTCTGGTAGCACATTAGGTTGCAAAGGTTCGGGCAGATCAGGTGGATATACGGGGGCCAAAATGGAGCTCTCGGGTGGAACGCTCATTGGTGGTGCTGTTGGTCTAGCCATGCCTTCATCAACGTATGGATTACCAAAATGTTGTTCTGGTATATCGTCTGAAGATGATGACGAGTTCACTGATGAATAAGGATTTGGATAGCGCACTTGAGGCACTGTCACAGGGCTAGATGGAGGGGTAGTGATGGGTGGTGAAGAGCGCTGTTGCTTGACTGGTGAACCCTCACGGCTGGATTGAGCAACATCAAATTTGATGGATTCATAAGAATGTTTGATCTGCATGTAGTCACTGTGAAGCTTCTTGAATTTCTGTTGGAGTAGGTCATGCTCATCCTATGGGTTAAAAAAACAAAAACAACGAATTTCACATTGGGACCATGTTTAAACAATTAATCCCATTACATGCCATCTATAAATTTAGACTGTAGACTGGCCAGATCATGGATAGGCATACTGTGATTTATCTGTAATGGTGCATAAATTGCAGTTTCATAATACTGAATGGCTAAGCTTGAAGCTTGAAGCTCCAAAAATGGGAACATCCAATCTGAAAAATAGAAATATTGATATAAAATATTTCAACTAAGAAAACACAACCTACCTGTAATGCTACCAATGTCTCATCTGATTTTATCTGTGATACTGCCATACGTGAGTTATCATTCTCCACTATTCTCATCTGGTTTTCTTTCTTCTTTAGTTCATCTTTGATAGCTGCCATCTCAGTGGTTAGAGCAGAAGATCTTTCCTTCTCCTCCTATTAAAATACAAATTTGGATTGCCACTTGTACATGTAATATTACATCAACTTAAGATCATTTAAAATAACAGAAAAGAAGAGAACAGATAAGTTTATAAAAAGCTTCAAGAAAATAAAAAGGTACTGTTCAAGTGCAGGTAGATTTTAAGAGCAGATGCCACACTGGGCAGGGTCGTTTGGTTAAAAATTGCTGCTTGTATTACAAAAGCTTATGCTTATAATACTTGTTTTGATTTTTGTGAGTATTTTCTCGTTTATGTGAAATGCCAGATTTGAAAGAAAAACAACAATAATGATAATAATACAATGGATTTATGTATGTGATGGATCACCCCGAAAGTGGTGACTTTGCAAAATTGATATAATTTTGATTTTATCATTTCATCTGTTACAGCATTTTCTAAGGTTTAAAATGACACCTTACTTGTTGAAATTGATCAAGGCGATCAAATTTTACAACAGCAAATCTGCTGGAAATTCTTATTATTTTCTTAATTTTTTGCTGCCTATTTTCATTGGTTTCTCGAAAAGTGTTCTGTTGCAAAGTCCCCCTTTTCATCGCATATAGCAAAATCTTCAAAGCAGATTAATTAAAAACACAAAACCCTTATTAAATCACACCAATCGCAGGAAATGCTTGATGGGGGTTTAGACTTGTACTTGAAATGGAACAAATCAGGAGGGCTGCATAGACTGTTTGCAAAAGAATTTCAAACAGTTGAAGCGCTGAATGTGAACGAGCATTTCCAACTGCCTTCAAATGAACACATGGAACAACAAGCAATTTTCTTGCACTTGAAATGGAAAAATCATGAGAGTTGCACAGACTATTTGAAACACAACTCTAAATGTCTGTGGCGAATATGAACAAGAATTTACAGACTGCCTTCAAATTAATGCCTTTAATAACAACAAGTGACTGCACATACAGCCAAACATGGTATCATCTATCAGAGGGCTCATATTTGAAGTATTTGGATTGATTTTTTTGTCTCGCTAAAATAAACGTTTTGAGTGCACAGATTCAGTAGTTTGTGCACAGAAACCATCTGAATACTTCTCTATACAAGGAGTATGCAAATCTGAAAGCAAAAATGAGTTGTCACGACAAGATACAATGCATCATCGGCAAAATTTGAATTACTCCAATTTATGCCAAAATAAAAATGGTGCTGAGTCTAGTATGTTTTATCTATATCTATGGTTGAAGCAGATCTATTTGGCACTTACCATGTATTTCAGTTTATATCTCTTGACTTTTGAGGAGCGATCATCCAATTCCAGCGTCAACTCTCTCAATTGTTCAGTCATTTCTTTGGCATCAAAGGTGCCGCCATCAGCTGGTGCCAATGCTTCACCTTGCATTGCAACTGCTGGTAATCCAGACTGGGTACCTTTGTTATCTTGTGAAGCACTCACAGATGCTTTCTCTAGGGCAACAGTTTCCTCTGGGATAAAAAAAATAAGTAAGGGTTAGTTTTTAGTGAACACTTGTTCATGGTAGCAATCGATATCTTCATGCTCATGAAGAAAAAAATGCAGGTTACAGTGCATATTCTCCCTGACATGTTATTCCAATTGGCCCTTGCATATTTATATTATATATATTATATGGTTGTTCAAGCAAAGCAACATTTTTATTGTTAGAGAAAGGTCTGGCAAAGCAGGGCAAGGGATTATGTAAAGACACTCCTCCCCTAATGAGTAATTCTAACAAATGAAAAAAAAAACCTGAAATAAAGTGCACAAACAATAACTACCTCAGAAACAATACCCTCATTAAAAGATGAAATCACAGTACATTCTTGCAATTTTTTTCAAAAAAACTTTTAGAGTGTGAACTGAAGAGCGTAAATTTCCATTAAATCTGTTATTTTTCATTTTGATAGGGGCAGGGGAGAGGGGAAGAGGGATAAGCAAGAATTTTTCTAGGGATAATTTCACCTAGACCACTCCCTTAGCCACAACACTGTCTATCATTATCACACAAAGTAGCAATGTCTTACTTTCAACCGGAGTAGCTTCAGCACACCGCTTGGTCGGAGACCTCTTCAGCTTATCCTCCAAGGTTTTACACTCAATGTACTTCTTCTTGTACTCTTCCGCTCCCATACATAACCTCGTCTTCAAGTCGTCAATCTCCTTTTGGTAGTCTGTTCTTTCCATAGAGTATGCAGCCTCAATGGCAGCCTGTGGTAAATGTAAAACAACAGTCAATTTTGATTATATGAGCGAACTTTTAAATTTGGCATACTCATTCACTCTAACTGGTGTGAAAGTTGCTGAGGCATGCCTTTCGAATGCTCCAATATTTCCTCGATATTTAATGTTTAAGCTAGCTGGTAGAGGGATTTTTTCCTTAAAATTAAGTTGAAAATCATTTTTTCTTTACGATATATCAAGGAAAGATGTTGAAACAAAAATTAATTTGGCTGCAGAGATAAATTTTGTAGAATTTGTCCAAGGTGATGTTTCACACCAACGAGTAACATGGAAGAGCCACGGCTGACCAATCAGAAGTTGGGATCTCATTCAGTGACATCAATATGTAAAAAAAA
>JXSR01S074299.1:10572-25956 GCA_000969725.1 Ophiothrix spiculata | reverse complement strand
TCTGACCGAAATGAAAACTCAACGCTTTTAAATAGGGGAAGATTTTTGCCTAGCAGGGAATGGTATCGTATCACTGCCAAACCCACAGCAGCGTAAAAAAAGAAGCTCGATAATTGAACTACACTAAACACTAACAGCAGGTGTGTCATGTTGTGTCAATGCAAATGAGTTGCATTCACTGTTAATGACAGAGTGACAATTCCCAATATATGTATTATAACCGCCCTCGGGCGTAAATCTGGTTGCCCAAGTGTCGCCACTGATTTCATGTTAGGTAAAAATGACGGTATGCGATTTTCAATTATTCTTTTTAATTACTTCTGATTCTCCAATAATCGTGAAATTTGCAGGATTTAATATTTTTACTAGATGTAGTTTGTAAAATATTAAAACATACATACATTTTTTGACTCTGGCCGAAAATACACTGGACTGAAAAAGGTGTTTCGCTCAACTGTAGTGTGGGAATATTGACCACCTCTATATTAACAGATTTTGTGTTAACGAGGTTCCATTGTGAATCTTTATTTCAGGTAAGTGAACCAGCTTGGGGCGTCTTGGATACCAGCAGAGGCAGCGCCTGTCATCTGATCCAATCATCATCATGGCTAGCGTATCCAGCAAGTACGATGGCTTCACCATCCACAAATTCTGTTCTGCCAAGATCAATGACTTCTTAGAGGGTCATGAGGAAAAACACATGAAATGGCTGGAAGAGGTACTGGCCGAGGCAAAGAAAACATTTGCAAGGTATTTAATAAAGATAGTTTTCTTAATTTAAAAAAGTAGCGACTAAACCCTGATATAACAAGTGATTTTGCCACATTTTAAATTTGAAATTAGGCAGGCGCTGGGTGATTTTTACAAGGTCTCGACTTTTTTGCGTCTCGTTGAATAGAAAAAATTAGACCCAGGCGATGGTATTTTCCCTACTACAGCACCCGTGTCTTACCGTGTGCAATTTTTGTCTCCAAATATGAGTCCATATTTATGAAGAAAATGATTGGAACCCGGATTGGAAACATAGATCTATATTTTTGGAAAACAATATATATATTCATCAGAAGAAAATCAAACAAGTTGTTCTTTTATTGATAAATTCTTGATTTCCAAATCAAAATGTTCCAAAATAACAATGCAATTTTGGAAATGGCTCATGGTTCTGAAAAAATGGCTCATGGTTCCCTGGAAATTTTGAGAACGAGGAGCTGCTTTTTTCAGCAGATTTCCGGCTCCTGGGCTCTATTTCATAAAGATTTAAGAATATTCCTAAGTTGGTCTGCAGAACAATAATCATTTATAAATCCACAAATATTTTGGACTTTGAGAACAGTGAGTTCCATTTCCTAAAGCAACTTAGGATGATGAAAAGTTAAATTATTATCAGTTTATGAAATTCCTATTCCAAAGTTGTTTAGAAAATTTAAAATGAAACAGAAAAGTTCCTTTCTTTATTCAAAATGTTCTTAACTTTAGGTTTGATCTTAATTTGACTATACTAGGTCAAAGGTCAGTTACCCACAATTTCATCTGTATAGGACTAAGGCAGAAATGTTTAAACTTTTCAATTATATTGGCCTTAGATTGAGAAATTTGATCACTTGTTCGAAAATTTCTTGTTCTGAAGTAACTTTACAAAATTATACTTAAGAATATTCCTAAATATCTTTATGAAATAGAGCCCAGGTCCTTACAAGTCTGCTTTTAAAAGAAAAAAGCTTGACCTTAAAGTGTAGAGTAGACGACATGGAATGAACATCACTATGGCATATATCCTTCATTTTAAACTGCACCAAATTAGGAATCAATATTATCTGTTTTCACTGCTCAAGGCTATACCCATATAGATTTAGAGTGTGTGAGACATACAGTGTAACATTGATCGCATCAATCATGGCGCATCTATTGGGTGATGTGGGTCCACTTGGCCCTAGCTGGGTCATGGCGAAGATCAGTTTCCGTCACAGAAATTTGCTTGTGTAGGCCTATAAAGCTGAAGTGAACCGCTGAACTGTTGCTTTGTACGGAAATGGTACACAGACTGAATGCAAAGCTACATACAGGGTGTCCCAATAAAAATGCATCACTTTTGTTTTTGATCATATCTCAAAAACCAATTGACAAAAATTAAAACTCTTTTCATAATAATAATTAGTATAGTTTAGTCTTCCATCGGTGAACTTTTGAGCAAAATCCGTTGAGCCATTCTTGAGAAAACTAGAATTTTGAAAGAAGACTCAATTTTACCCCATTCCAATGGGGTTTACCACAGTAACTCATATTTGCAACTACCATCGATCTGACATGACCATGTTACCGCAGTAGTAGGTCTACTCTAATAAATGGAAAACTCATTTCATTCATGGATAAACACCTTTTCAGGAAAGCAACTACAAAACAAAGAACTCAAAGGCACCTGGAAACGGGTTGTGGAAATGCGAAAGGCAGAGTTGCCTGAAACTTGCCGTCAAATAAGGCGTCAAAAAATACGTTTTACCATACGAATTTCGACGTTGAAAGTTAGAATTTATCTTTGAATAATCATCATCATCACAAAATCTGACCAATTTATTGTACTTTATGAACTTAAAATGGGTTTTATATCGCGTTTTTTCTTTGTTCGATCCCCAGTGATTCGCCATTTTGTTTACAACTAGCGCGAACGTAATACTCGACTTCTTTGTCAAGCATGAATATTAATGATGCTGACGTCACAATGTTTTGATTGAAGCCGGCCTGTTCGCCCGGCTGCGAATCTGGACGCCCTACTTTCAAATCCTGGCTAAAAGCTTGCTCTGAGTGCAGAGTTTCTCCCCTCTGTAAAATGTAATTGATACCTAAAATTTTGCTGTATTTCTCAATTTAATAATGTTCTGCTTTTTGCCCCCAACCCGTTGTAGCAATGAAATCGAGCTTCTTCCCAAGACACCTGCTGTCAAGAGGACTCGTCAGAAGAGGAAAGGAGTATCATCAACATCTACATGTAGCTCAGGAGAGAAAGAGAAAAAGAATGAGCGATCAAAACGGTAAGCATTCAAATATGGATCGGGTGACACTGTAAAGTAAAGAGCACTCGTTTTGGAACTGGCACTCGTTTTAAAACCACAAAAGCACTTGTTTTATTACTCATTTTCCAAGACAAGTACCAAAACAAGTGGTAAAATGAGTACCAAAACGTGTGCTTTTTACTTTACAGTGTGAACAGACCAATGCAAAGTGGTAATGAGGACACTAAGGTCCGTATGCACAAAGCAGGACCAACTTAGTCCCGATACTAAGTAAAATTTAAAATGGGTGAAAATCGCATATTTTGGGGGAAATCTAGCGTTAATGTGTGTTCTTGATTACAGATTTAAACTGAAAATTGTAATATTTGATTCATTTGTCTAGCTGTTTTAGAACATTGCAATTATTGTAAGAACAAATGGTTTAATCCGGGACTAAATTAGTTGGTACTGGTCTAAACCAATTTTTGTTCTTTTTGGAAAAAATTGCCAAAGTTCCAAAACAGACAACTGGTCAAATCATAGTCATTTCAGCATAGATCGTTTAATCCGGGACTAAATTAGTTAGTCCTGGTCTAAACCAATTTTTGTTCTTTTTGGAAAAAATTGCCAAAGTTCCAAAACAGACAACTGGTCAAATCATAGTCATTTCAGCATAGATCTTAATGCAAGGACATTACAGATTTCAAAAAATGTGGTATTTTCAAGAAATCAAATTTCAATTAGTCCGGGACTAAAGTTAGTCCTGCTTTGTGCATACGGACCTATGTGTAAAAAGTTTTCCCCGTAGTTATCGAAAGGAGATTCATAACTCTACTGCAATGCTATGAAACAGGAAATAGCAGGGCAGATTGATTCTGAGGTCCCTGGTTCGATTCCCACGCCCGACTCTTTAAAAATTCTATCCAGCATTTATATGCGCGCTATTCAGCCGTAGTATCATAGCGCTTTATTACGGTGTTCATTAGGAAATTGTCAAGATCATTCACCTCAACTAGATCTTAAGACGCCAACCTATCGGAATTTAGATTGTAATATTCCCCTAACAGCTCCCCAATGCGCTTGGGTCATGAAGCAATCAAGGGGTTTTTCATTTTGGTGTGCAACTTGCAAGAATCAAAATTGATTGAAACAGTTACAATTTATTACACATTTCAATGGGGAAAATGATTCTCATTTGGATGCTACGAGAATCATCGCTAGAGCCAGTCCTGGAATTCTCGGCCAATTTCTAGCCCTGTGCTAACCATGAACAGGATGTTCAAAATCCACTTCTTTTTTTATCATCTCATAATAAAAATCTGAACTTTTAATTTGAAAACAGGGTTCCAAAGTGACACATAGACACTCTTGGCTAACACCTTGCAGCTAAGGCGTTGGAGCAAAATTTGGCCACAATTTTGTTCAGCCGGCTGCAACCTGGTCACAGCCTTAATTTTTCAAAATGGCGACCGTAGGTTTGATTGTTCACCTCAAGATTAATATTCATTACATGTTTTAAAATCATTTAGAGGTACATAGGCAAGCCTAAGGTCGCCATCTTGGAAAAGTAAGGCTGTGACCAGGTTTCGGCCGGCCGCACAAAGTTGTGGCCTAATTGTGCTCCAGCGCCTAACCCACCTTGCAGATGGGGTTCAATTTGTAGCAAATCGGGTCCTCTCTGAACAGATGCGTCTTCTATGCTCAATCCCCTTCATACTTTCATCGTTTCACAATATATTTTTTTCCAGAGCCAAGAAATTATATCCAAAAGAAGAATCCCCAAGGGCGGCGGAGTCTGTACCAACCAAAACAGAGCTTGACCCCAGTGTTGTCCAAGCTGAGCCTGATTCAACTACAACAACAGTCATTCCTGAAGGCAGTATAGCCAGCGACAGTTCTCAAAATGAGAATACCGCTTCTACTTCTACTAAGACAAGACCGAAGCGTGCAAGAAAAGCAACCAAGTCAAAGTCCAAAACAGGTATGCAGAATTAATGATGGGATGTTCAGACGTTGTTGTTATCAAGGAAGTTTTATAGGGGAACCAGTTTTCTCCGCCATCTTGTGTCGCTCATGTAGCAGAGTTATTATACCTCCAAATATATTCGGAGTTTGGCCCGATATTCAGGCAGATTGCGTAAATCTTCACTTGACGCACATACAGCGTGTGCATTTTGTTTCACGCACAAACCGTGTCTGCGATTCAAGTAGCGTGTATTGCGACTTGCTATGATCAAAGTACGCCAATTTTCCCGCTAATCTGTTGCGAAGACTCTCGAAGTGAAGCACGCGAAGCCGTAAAATGCCGGAGGTACAATAACTCACCCTCCATGAGCGACAATCCAAGATGGCCGTGACATGGCAGTGAAATCAAAATGGCGGAGAATATATGTTCCCCTATAAAAATTCCTTGGTTGTTATGCATTTGGTCAATATCAGCTGATACAGTCATGGTATTTTTTAGTGGGCCACAGACTCGCAGCCACTACTACTATTTTTGTTGGTTTTAATTCGTGAATGCGTGTCTGTAGCAAAATATGTCGCAGAGGTGTCTGACACGATCAAACATTTTCAAGGTTATTTTGTGCGCGTCTACGTTCAAGACTCAGAGTAGGCGTTCACGAATTAAATCTAACAACTACAAAGACTGTATATTAGCCAAATATCACATCAACTAAAAATAGATCGGATGAAGTACTCATCTAATCTGCTAACACGTTCCATGTTCTTAGTTGACTAACACAGTGAACAGTGCATTTTCACACTTTTTGACCTGATTTCTCACACATTTTCATGCGTAAAAAAGCGGCCACACTTTCCATGCGAAACCCCGGGTAACATTCCTTATTCAATGAAATGACCAATCTACATTCTTAATCAATGAGTGTGACTTTACTTCGTTGGCTATATAACTGGCTATCAATTATGGAACAATGACAGTGCATTAGCGTTGCGCGCAGTGAACCCGGCGCGCTGTAGATATACATGTACGCACAGATCTGACGCGCAACTCTTTACTTGAATTGAAATGTTTTTTGTTTGAATAGGGGTGTACGTTTTTCCAATAAGGAAGTCCAGGTTTTTTGTGTGCTAATAATTGACTTGATTCTTGATTTTAAAATGTCTCAAATTTTTGACTAAGAATGAGAATTAAAGATAATATTTATTGTTTTTGTTTTGCCAGTCATCTATCGTCTCATAATGGATGGGCCTACATTTTTTTTTTCATAATGGGCACTCCCTTCGGGGGCACCCATCACTTAAAACAATGTACGCACATCCATTATGAGATGATAAATGACAGGCAAATCAATAAATCTTTTATTCTCAAATTGAAATCTTGCATCCTCAGATTCTGAAAGCGGAACAGACGAGACCACCACAACGAGACGAACAACGAGAAGAACAACACGCTCCAGTAAACCTGCCGCAAACTCTAACAGATACGTAGATCACGTCAAAAAACTCATTAATGTACACGAAAAAATGATCAGCGATCAAAGTTGCTCCGAAGATGACTTTCAGTCGCCGAAACGGAGAAAAATGGACAGTCCGAAAGCAAAGGGTCAACCAGGTCAACAGAAAGCACAGAAATCAAATGTATTGGTGCCGGATACGCCTGAAAAAGAAGACGTTAGCACAAATACACCAGTCAAAAAGTTTTTCCCACCTGTTGTTGCAAATGTTGAGAGAGACGAAGATTTGGCATCCAATGTCGAGCAAGCAGAAGATAAACCTAAAGAGATTGAGCAGGAATCCAGTAGTGCGGACGATCGTGAGAAAGATACGGAACTTGAAAGTGAAAAAAGTGCAAGTAGTTCAGAAAGAGTTTTGTCGGTATCGGAGGAAGAATCGAGATGTCCAGAACCGGTAGCTTCGGAAGCGGATGTGGTTGAATCGTCGCAACAAGAAGTAGTTGCTGTGAGTGAAGTGGTTGTTCAGAATGAAGCTGTTGCTGCGACGACTGATGCGGCTGCAGTCAGTGAAGCGGCTGCTGCAGCCAGTGAGGCAGAAGAGGAGTCGGAAGAGGAGACGGGTGCAGCGGTAGATGTGTGTCACCAAAATGGACCAGAGGAAGAAGACAGCCAAGACGAAGATGACTATAGAGTAGCCGTGGACGAGGTGGCAGAATCTGCCGACGACGAAGCAGAGGATGACGACGCAGACGTTCACGACGACGTTATGGAACAAGACAGCCTTGACCTTGACAGCGTGTCCGTGCAATCAAACGCTTCTTCAAACGCTTCGGCTGCTAGCAAAAATAATCACCGCATGAGCGTCCGATGTAGCAGATCGAAAAGGACGTCCATGATGAAACGAAGGTCGTCGCTAATGCGAACAAAGACTATCAAGAAGAGGGTGAGCCGAGCGAGCTTGAAGAAAATGAGTATGCAGGCTGTGCCTCCGCCTATGATGGACTCCCTGGAGGATGTGTCTTATGAGGAGGATAGAGAGCAGCCGGTGCCTTCTGAAGATGACAAATTCAAGAAACCGATAGAACCAGTAACGACACAAACAAGAAGAATGACAAGGTAAAGCCAAAAAAAAATAAATTGTTATGTTGCCCTCAGCGACCGACCTTATTCAAAAATTTAAAAAAAAATATTAGGGTCGGGAAAGCACCCAATTTTGCTCAGATTGGGTTTTTTGAGAAAATATTTTGACAATAGTGGAAAATGCACCCAAATCAAATATTTAAAAAAAAAATTATTTTCCGACCGACCGACTCAATTTTTCAGAAATCCCACTTGAGAGCAACACAACAATTATTTTTTTTGGCCTAAGTTCTGCATGTCGAGTCAAGAAAGTCTTACCTGCAATAGCTACCATTTGTCATTAATTTTGACAATGATTGCACACCCTATAATCTCCAGTATTGGGTCAGTTGCTCTTGAAATGGGTCTTCAGGTGACACCAAAGAGCCAATTCAAGAGCCACTGACAAATGACAGGGAATTTTTTTTGGGATTTTTCACATTCTAGTGACCAGATGTCAAATAAATATAACTTAAGACAGCCATTGCAGATATGACTTTCTTGCACTTGAGCACTTGACGAGTTCATCATAGGCTAAGTTTGAAAGAAAAGTTTGTTTCAGGAGCAACGTAAAAAAATAGCTAATTCCACAGTTTTTGTTATTTTTTTTTTTACTTTTGAAAATTGCTAAAATGAAATACGTTTTTGTTTTACTTTTAAAAACCAGAAAAATCCTAAATTGAAATTTTGATGTAAATTTAATAGCAGCGAGCACTGCTTCTCCGTTTTAAATGTCTTTGTTTTGGAGACTCCCTTTTATATTTATATAGTATCAGTGATAATTATGGAGCTCCAAGTTGCACAACTCTTGTTTAAGTGAAAATCAATCCTCAAAAAATATGTACGTGTAAGGTTCCCTTTAAGTACAAAATTATTGTTCCATATGTACATTAGGTACATGTATGCTAATAGAAAAACAGGAATCTCGCAGCAAGGAAGAGTCATTCTTTGGCTCCATTTTTTTCTGTGTATATTTATAGGATGCTTGCAAAAGCACTTTTGGATATATATAGTTTAACAGGTGATAATCTGTTTCACTGAATTATTTTTTCTCAGGAGCCGTATCAACCGAAAATCCAGTACAGAGGTAAGTATCTTAGGCCAAAAAAAAATTGTTTGGTTGTCCTCCACAACTTTTTTTGAGCAAGTGCGGATTTGAAAAAAAAAAAATCAGATGTAAATAAAAGTTACATCAAATTATGGCCTTTATAAAGATGCAAACCATCTGGTGACAACCATTTCGCCAGAGGAAGGTGGTCGTGGCAACTGTTACTGGGTTGCAGGACGGTATCATACCTAAATCTAGTGGATGCTATTTATCTTGTCCTATGCCGCCTGCATTACGCACTTTGTTGCTCTTTATTAGTGTTTGGATCTAGAGCAGGACTAGTGGAAATTCTGGACGTTAAAAAACAGTCCACGTTCAGTCTCAACAAATTCTTTTTGATGATTGACTTGACTTAACAAGAGCCTTAAATTGTTCTTTTTTTTCTTCTTCCCCAAACTAGTCTGACAAATCGGAGAAATTTGAAGATAGTTTGGAGCCGCAGAGACGACTAACAAGAGGTAGGTTGTTAAATGGTATATTATGCAATCATGTCAACTCTGTATTGAAGAATTTCAACTGAAATGGGATTTGGACCTTTCAGGGGTAGTAAACTCTTTACGATGCTGACTGCAATTACATGTACAGCTATGATGAGACTAATAACGATCGGCGGTACTATTGATACCACTTTTCGCGCAAGGTGAATTGACCGCGAAAAGCGCAAAAATTAATGTTGCGCAAATAAACCACTTATTCAGTATATATTTTTGGAAAGTTAAACAATTATTAGAAACCACAAAACCAATGTTTCCAATAATTCATTCGCCATTTGCCACAATTTTCACTATTTTGCATGAACTGTCTAAATACTCCGGGGGTCGATTTCACTAATGCATCGTTAAAATGCATCGTTAACCCATCGTAAGACCAAAACCCATTGTTAGCTACGCCCATCTCATGACCCCATCCAACGTTAACAAAGGGTTCGATTCTTTTAATGCATGATTCATATACCTTACGATGCGGTGAACACTTATGAAGGTTTTTCACGTCATTGTGAAGTCTAGTTGAAGTTACGAGCTGAACCATTCGTTAGCTACTATGCATCGTAATGTTAGTGAAATCGACCCCAGGTGTGGACGGGAGAAAATCTAGATTTGTGGTAGGGTACTTGTTTGGATGGAATCTAGAAATACTGTCCTAATCGTGCAATTCAAGATTTTAAAAAAAAAGTGGAATTTCTGAAAAATCGAGTCCACCAGTCAGAAATTATTATTATTTTTAAAAAAGGTAGCCAGAGTGCTAACTTTGGGTGCATTTTCCAATATTTTCTCAAAAAACACCCAATCTGAGCAATATTGGGTGCTTTCCGGACCCTAATATTTATTTATTTTTTAAAATAACAACTTTTTTTGGGCCTTATTTGATTGAGTGCCTGCCTGAATCACACACAATTTGATTCATTGGTGATTGGTTTTCATTAAGGACAAAAGCTCCCAATTATGTAAATTGCAGGCATGAGAATTTTCAGCTTATTATCTGATTTCAGATATTTAGCTATCAACCAAATAGTTCCAAATTCAGATAATATGGGGCTTTATTATACCATTTTAGTGGTTTTTGGGTAATTTTTACCAAATTCAGATTTTTTGATGAAAAATCATTAATTCTCATGCCTGAAATTGAGTATATTTGTCATGTGTTACAGTAAAAGGTGTCCTTTATTCCATTATAATTTCACCCAGGAACCTATATGATGGCTTTAACCCTTTTTAGCGCCAAATGGTGCAAATTGCACCAATCCTATGATTTCATTAATAGCTGCCTTATAGCAACATTTTTGAAATTTATGTTAAGTTTAAATGCATTTATACCAATCACAAAAACATCCATATTTTCAAAACTTCTATTGCTTCTCACAAATAAACTTATCAATTCTGCAAGTAGATCATGTATACAAATAGTAGATCTTCAGAAAAATGTGTCATTTCAGGAAACAATCAAATTGAACAAAAAGCAGCTATCAATGAAAATACCAAATTTTTGCTATCGGCGCTCTAAGAGTTAATTTTACTGCCCTCTCTTCAAATAGAGGCCCTGCATGTTATGTGTAATACCATGAATATCATATGGGTTATTGCTCAAATGCATTCAGTGGAAGTGTTACCATTACCAAACACTTCATATTGTCCCATCAATAACAATGCGCCATCATCAGTAGGTTACTTACAGTATCCTGTTGAATGGACTGCAATACACCATGTTTACGGGAAAGGTCATCAGTCCAAATCCTTTGTTTGGTATCAATTGATAAAACCATGTAAGACCTAATTATTAATTGGTTCTTAACACAGGCCTTCATTTTTAAGGCGAGCTAGAGTGATTGCTCTCCTATGCTCGCCTAAACAATCTCTTATGAAAATGCTAAAACCAGCTAATATCTAATGGTGTAACCTCAAATCACTCTCCTGACAATTCTCCTTGAACCTTTCAGGAGAGTAATTTATAGCTCTTCAGCATTTTTCAAAAATGAAGCCCTGTTAACAGTTTGTTTTCACCTTTTGCTGTAACACATCTTATTTGAGAGAGATCGATCATCATAAAAATAAATATTAAAAATGCTAGGTGCAATGACGTACAAAACTACTCATACCCCTATACTTTGACAAAAAATTATGCTTATAAATATTTTATATCGTAAAACATCTTTTGCAGCGTCTAGTCGACTCAGGAAGAGAAGTTCCGGAGCTTGCAGTACTTCAAGGTAATTAATGTTGCAGGGCTAGAATTTTGGCGCGAGTCCGAGAGTCCACTCTCGCAAAGACTTGCGCAAAACATATTCATGAGAATCCAAGTAGACTCTCGTAAATCCCATACCTGCCAACTAGTAAGATTTAATCTTATTTAGTAAGATTTTTGAGGCTTATTACTAAATAAGATTTCTGAATCTGTGAAACATAACTTCTTACATGTATTAATAAGTACTTTTGTGTGTAAAATCTACTTTTTAGTGAAATAATCTACTTTTTGGGTTGCAAAGTCCACTTTTACACATTTACAGGTTGGCAGGTATGAAATCCCAAAAGCTCCCACACAAAGTGAATGGAGGAGAATCCAAAGACTCACGCAAACTCCATCCATGGACTCTCGTACCTCTGAATGAAATTCTACCCCTGCTGTTGGGAACCGTGTACGCGTACACGCTTGTACACAAACGAAACTGCCTAAACGTTTACAAACTGTTTCAAATGTTTAACCGTGACATGTGTTCAATCGGATCCGTTCAATCAACTTTCTCTTGAATTTTGTGTGAAGTTTCACCAAATATCATCTATAATAAAATTTTAATGTGCATCAACTTTAACTGAAACGGTCCATGGATGGCAGAATTACAATTTTTAAGATTCAACTTAAGTAATTATAGGCCAAATAGATATTTATTGGACAGTGTAAACAGAACTCCGGGGCAGGGCTTGCATTAACAAACAATTGGGCCCTGCACTCTGGATTTCTGTTTAAACTGTCCAATAAATTACTGTTTAGCCTATAGTAATTTAATCGGTGGTTAACTTCAGGTTTATCAGGATCAAATCGCCATACTCTGATGTCAAATTGCGTATCAGGCGCCATAACATCCAAGCTCTAAAAGTAACGTTCATAATATACAAATATTGACTGCTTTGAGGGGCATGGTTTAAATTATTTTCCCGAGGTGATCTCAAAACCATGAATATGCCCTCAGCAAATATTCATGGTTTTGAGATCACCAAGGGAAAATAATTATAACCATACCCCGTACTTAAAAGTAGTCAATATTCGTTTTATATACCGAATATATAGATTTTTGTCCTCTGGTTGGTTAAAAGAACCATTTTTTTAGCACTCAAAACGCCCAATGTTAATTTTCGATATTTGTTTCTCCTTTCAGTGCTGATCGCGTCGTATTGATAACTAGCTTACGCACTGCAGCGTGTGTTTGACCATGAATGCTTAAAATGGCGCGCGTGAAGCTCGAGTTACACAACGCAAAACATGTTGAGCGGGCCTAGTGAAAAATATGCCCTGGGCATAGTAAATTTATAGGGCCTAGTAAATTTCAGGCCCTCACTTTTAACCAATCAGAGGACAGGAATCTGTATATGAGGTATATAACATGCATTAACCATTGCATGTACATATGTGGTTTGTGATTGCGCAGTGGAAAAACATTGTTTCGCCAGCTTGAAATGACACAGAAAAAACATTAAAATATCACAAAAATTCTCAGATTCTGATTAATGGAGGTAAAAATCAGTTATAGACGAATGATAAATTGATTTTGGTGAACACAAAAATGTACTATTTTTAACATAAAATGAAACATAAAATTTGAAATTGGCTGTGAAAATAGCTTAAGCATCACTCACAGAGTCGTCACTGGCTGAACGAGCAGTACTCTAAGTGAATTTGACCCCGGGGCCGAGAATTTGTATGATTTTACAACGTTTACACTAGGTTACACGAACAAATACATACCGTGTAAATGGTTTTATTATTAACCGTGAACTCCCAACGTTAAGAGGGGACAATACGTTACTCAATTTTTCATTTACAAGTTTATTTTGTACCATAACATTTTAACAAAGTGCTTAAAGTTAATAAAAGTAAACAACTTCAGAAACAAATTTTCACAAGGAACATGATGGGAATGTTGATTTTTGACCAAAAATCACAAAAAGCCCAACACATGTTTTGGCCATTTCGGCTTCCAAACAAGCTAAAAATAATAAATTTAAAAAAGTTTGCTTCTAAGCGTATTTTTGAACTTTTTGAAAACACCCATTCAGATGTTGCGTTTATTCTTTTTCTTCAATGCAGCATTACACCCCCTCGTGCCCGAACACCATCACCAGAATGCCCGCCAGAGAAGGTAGGTTAAAAGGTCAACATTATTTGCATAATTGAGGTTTGTGTCTCATTTTATTGATCGACTGTGAACTTTTAAACTGTATTATTGGTGTGAAAGCGACCAGAGATTTGTTTACATATTCATTGAGCTGGTAGTGTGACCAATTTGATTTATCTGGTCGCTTCAATAATAAATGTACTGTGTCAGATTTAAAACATGCATTTTACTGTGTATGTTCAATCGGAAATGGTTCTCACTGTGGTTGGTTTCGAGCTATTGATTTCAAATTTTGAATGGAATTATGGGAAGTACTTACAGGTGCGATTCATGATTCTGATGTGAAAAAAATCTCACCTCTTTTCTACCTAAATAAAAAGAGGAGTACAATATGAATTTATGCTGAAAATTTCACTCGATTCTGACCATTCGTTTTCAAGTTACAAGCTTTCCAGCATTTTAAACTTTCCCATAGGCTACTGTGTTGTAATTATTGTCGGGCCCCGACAGTAATTAGAAAATGACATATTTTCTGGCTTTTCTCAAAAATATAAGCACATTTGAAAGAAAGTTTTTGGGATTCTAACATATACCAGTAAAGGATTCTTACAAGATAAAAAAACTCTATTTTTGATAGCGTTGACCTTGAGGATAAAAAGTGGATCATGAATTGCCCCTTTAAAACCCCCTCAGGTTTCATCTGTTAATTGGTGTGGTTGAGAACAACAAGAAATTCATCATTTCTTTGAACAAGAACTACAGTGTCGATGGTTCAAGGATTAGTCACAGTTAACCTTCAAATACGTTAAAAACCGTCTTGGAAACTACGTCTGCCATTCACAAGTTGATTAACTTATTTTACCTGAATCCGACTCGTTTCTTGTTGAATCTCAGGAACATTGCATGATAGCAGAACATTATAGTTCATTTTTAATGTTGATATTCGCAGGCTTGCCAACCGTCCCGCATTTCGCAGGACAGTCCTGCATTTGAGACTTTAAACCCTTAAAATGTGGGACGTCCCGCATTTCCATACTGCAAAAAAAGAAAAATAATGTTATTGTTAAAGAAAAATACAATTACTAGCATGATGAAACTATTTTAATTACTTTTCCAGATCAGAATAGACCATATCTATAATTGACATACTCCCGGCATTGAGTGGGTAAATCCACAGAATCGGACGGGGAACGGCACTCAGAGCGACATCAAGTAGTGTATTTATCATACTTGGCCTCGTTCTGAGTTCCGATTCCCCGCCCGATTCTGTGGATTTACCTCATCAACGGCGGGAGTATGTCAATTATAGATATGGTGTATATATCAATTATCCGTGTTTTATGTACCTAACTGAGCCAAAATAATACAGAAAAGTCATGTTATTTGCCAAAAAAATCTTTCAAATTAAAAGAGTAACATGGTTCTGATGGAGGGGCTCGCTACACGTTCCCAAAGTGTCCCGTTTTTGGATTTCCAAAGGTTGGCAAGCCTCTATTCCATGGTACTAATTTATAGAGCACTTCATTTTTCAGCATTTCTTAAGAAGCATGTAATTTGTCTTCCTCCTATATAGGTGGTCAAACCACACCCGAAATCATTTTTGAATGCTTTGAAAACAAAAAAGAACACACCTACCAATCTCCGAGGCAGCGGAATGGTTACGTCATTCATACAGAGGAACACGCCTCAGAAGAAAACACTCAAAGTAAGTCTTTCCAAATCATTAAGGGGGGAAAGCACGTTACTCAATTTTACGTTTTTGCAAATTTATTTTGTACCATAAGGCCAAAAAAAAAATTTGTTTGATTGCCCTTTCCGACCGACCCAAAAAATGGAAAAATCCTGGTCGCGTTTTTTTTTTTTTTTTGAGAACAAGAATTTGCAATTTTTGAAGTTTTATGGGTGTAAGTCACTTACTTTCTCTAAAAT
>JXSR01S074298.1:115495-137051 GCA_000969725.1 Ophiothrix spiculata | reverse complement strand
TTTTTTGAAGAAGGTAAATTGACCAACTAGAGTGTTGATATCAAATAACAAACTCTGTGTTACCCAAAGTATTTTATGTGAATTAAAGATAATTGAAGATCGATGGTGTTTTTTTTGTGTGTGTGTGTTTGCTTTTTTTTTTAAAGAACTTATATTTTAATCATCTGTTATCATGACCAACGTGACCAACGACAGCCATTGTTTTCCCAAATAGAAAATTCAATACCTTTACGAAGCCTTTATAAGGCGTTTAAATCAATAAAATTATTAAACTAAATGAAAAATGAAAGACAAGTTCCTAGAGCAATGCAGCTGTATTAGCTGAAACTTTGATGATGAATAATGGAAACAAAAATCAGATCAGAGCGTTGACATCAAGTAAGGAACTTTGTGTTTCCATTCGTATTGATATTAAATGATGTGGATTCAAGGTTATTGCTAATGTCTTATTTTAGTTAAAACTGTTCAATATTAAAAATAAACTTTTGTCGTAGCATTTTTGTCAGATTAGTTTATCTAGTTAACTAAATAATAATTTAACAATATTGATGGTTTTAATATTTTAATGAAAAGAATAATGTGCTTACTTAAAGGATGAACCACAGAAATGGCTCAAATCGACTGCTTTATCACCAATCACGACCAAGAGTATTTTTGACCATTTTGAAATAATGGAAATATGAGAAAGCTCAAAATTAGGCTATTTATACCATCTAACCAGTAAAGCAGCAAATATTAATCATCAACGAACGAAAGTGTCAGACACTAAGAAATTGATGTTTGTATTTGAAGTGGTTAACATTTCAATTCAATACGTATTTGTAATATCTTACTGTTTAGAGAACCTAAAATACATTCACAAAATTATGTTAAAGTTTGAGCAGTAAACTAAGCAGTTGTGTTCAATTACTAGGTGCTAATGGTGACTGTCTTTAAGATTGGTAATGCAATCAACTAAGCCAACTAAGTGATGAAGATCAATGAAGTGTTGGACTGATGACTGCATTGATAGGAAATTCTGATGAAAATAAAAGCTGCATTGCAGGAGGAATTTAAATTGATTTGGAAAGCTGGTTGCAGAATATTTGTGCACCACTGTATAAATATTTGACACAACAGGTACTTAACAAAATACTGGGCAACGTTATGTGAGATTACACTTTAAATTAAGAAGGTTAATATAGTTTTTATTTAATTTTCTACAATTTTTAATTTGTTTCGTGACAAAATTCAAATAATCCTATTTCAATCATAATAATAAAGCGTCTTTGGTTTGTTGATATTATTTCTCATTCATATCACACTGTGTAAACAAATGGGCCCGCATCAGCCAACAGCAATATAACAACAACAATAGTCAACCGCCCAAAACCGGTCAGAACAGGCAACCGCCGGTTGAGTTTTGAAGCGGTCCTTCTATAAAAAAAAAATACGGTAAACCTTTAAGCAAAAATCTGTAAGAATCCGGTTTTTTTTACTGGTAGATGGACGATTCCAAAGTACTAGTAAAATACCGTATTTTTCAGTTTTTTGCAGGACACGTTTAATACCAACAACAATGAATGCTGCACCGTATATCATTCTAATCCCAACCCTTACACCACTGATTTTTACAATATAAATAAAAGAAATACCGTTTAAATACAACATTACGTTTATTTTACAGTTGATATAGATTACGGGCGACCTAAAAATTAAGGTCATTTCTTACAGTGCACTTTTCCACTTTCCTATTTGAACCCCGGATTTGAACCCTGTATTTGAATACTTTTGAGCATACTTGGGCATTTGTGTTTGTTACAAATTTAGTGGTTGAGTATGTATGAATTATTTTAAACAACCATGCAATTTTAAAACTTATATATACATGTATAAAACAATTTGCCATACATAACCCCTTGATAATTCGATAGTTCAAAGGATAAGAGCTAGAAATTACCAACGAATGTGCTCTTCTAAACCTATTCATGAAATTGAATTTTATTCAATGATATAATCATTAGTGTTGATCATATATCTTGATGTTATTTACATTGGTCTATTTAGGTTAAGATTCTCATAGTGCCAATCATGCATACAACAATTTAGTCTCGTCCTAGTTTCCCAGTCTCAAAGTGTGCTTCAATGTAAGTAAATGGTCATATACTCTTTTCCTCCTGGCCATAAGAGATTTTCCGAAAAAGTATTGTTTAACTAAAATTTACAAATTTATCATCTACTTGATACAACTTCCCGGACAAATAGGGAAGTGTTCACTAAAAATGTGCTGATTTGTACACACTAATTTTAATGCAGTGGTCCTAATAAAACCCGGTGCTTGATGAAATGTTTTGTTAATTCAGTACACAAATAAGAAAAGTAAAATATTCCGTCTTGTATTTTTCAATTTTTACCTATCCAATATGTCTCTCCATTTTCTGCCGATTTATTTATATCAATGAGTTAGTGATACAATAATTACACATAAATCGCCGATAACATGAGCAAATTGATATCTTGCGAGATTCATAAAGAAAATATATAGATGAGTTGACATAGGACGTCATGCCCGGCAGTGTGCTCAGTCATATCCA
The DNA here is from genome assembly GCA_000969725.1 of Ophiothrix spiculata. NCBI lineage: Eukaryota > Metazoa > Echinodermata > Ophiuroidea > Amphilepidida > Ophiotrichidae > Ophiothrix > Ophiothrix spiculata. The sequence continues at coordinate 134,478 of JXSR01S074298.1, read as the reverse complement.
TTGTTCCTTGCCCTGCATTATGCGTGCGCAGAAGGTTTTATTTAGACACATGTTTTCAAAATTCACGCCAAATCAAGTAGGGTTATTGAAATGTGCATCAATGATTTGTTGTTCCCTCATGCATATCTGTGGACTAGTTCCTTACCCGTGTTTATAGACATTAGTGTCAACTCATCTATACAGTCTGAAAAATACAAGTTTGATTAGATCTACTTGTAAATCTTGCCAGTTAGTATAATTAATATAGTAAAAAAGCACAAGGTTTTCGTTTTTTACTCAAATCTCAAGAGAAAAGCGAGTTTTATCTTCAAACAAACCACTATAATCAAACATAATGTTTTTAATCTTTGATACAAATTTTGTTAAAATTCAAGAATAAAGCGTTTCATTGCCTATACTAATATCAGACAAGATCGCTACAAGCAGTTACTTGTCGTCGCTGAAGGTCGTAAAAACCCGTCATATTTGTATCATTATTATTCTTTTGTCGGTGCATTACGTCCACAATTTTGTGATTTTCAAGTTTTTTACCTTTCCGGTTAAATGTTATGTCACAGGCATGATTGTGTTAGTCTGCCTTAAGCATATCAAGCAATACCTTCACTATCACAAGCAAAACCATCTTATCACGGGCATCTGATGCAGGGCCTCAATTAGCTGGTTCAATGTTATGCAAGCCTTCTCATTTACGACAATTCGATTTGCTATAATTCAAGAATCAAAATTTTAAACATGATTCGAGTACGTGACTTCAGGTCTATTATTGACATGAAGTTTAAAATATTGCTTACCTTGTTCGTGCATGGAATTTCAAATAGAAGTGATTTAATTAAATTAAAAAAGTTTAAATCGATACCTAGTAAAACAGAATAATTTAAAGCAAAAAATGTGAATTTGAAATTTGAAATAATGCTTCGACTTGTACTTTGTTTCAGTAGATTAAAATGGAGTCTATTATTTTGAATGACAAGAGTTTTCTTGTTTTTACATGTATGACGGCAGAAATGGTTAAGATTATTGAACTATTTTAAATCTGCATGCAATTTTGAAGAAAAGATCCATTACGCAGTTAAAACCAATTTTTAATTTTAAGTTTTCTACTATTTAATAACAAACATTAATATTCTTCATGCTATTTTGATTAGGCCTTATTAAAAAAAACATTTGTCTCAAAGCTCTCCAACTCCCAAAAACCTAATGCGGAATGCGATTTTATTTCTTTTCTTTTTCTTTTTTTTTCTTTTTTTTTATTGATTCTAAAAGTCATATTGACGACTCCTTTATGGTAGAATCTGTCAAGATATTGAAACAAAACAAAGAAACAGAATTGTGACGATGTTAATTCAACAATAAATGTGATTGCACAATGTACATAATTTAGAGACAAAAACAACTTCGAAACGAAACATTTTGCCTTGGATTGCGAGTTGCTTTTCACGATTTTTGGAAAAAAAAATTAAAAGGTGAAATAAAATTTTTTTTTTGGATTTTTAGGGAAACTAACGCGCACGATAAAACTAACGCGCGCGGGAGCTTTGAGACAAAAGTATTTTTTAATATGGCCTTATCTATTTTTATTATGTTTCAAATTATACAAATTATTCACAAATATGATTTTATATTTTGTTTCACGCAATTTCACCTTCGTTTGAACTTCGTATAGTGTAAGAATTGATATACATGTATATTTAAGAAAAAGAATAAAAGTGTCGTAACATTAAAGCAGTTACTTAAAGATGTGTTGGCATATGATGCGATGGTTAACGAATTCAATTGATTTACAATTGAAGACTGTAGAATAAGAAGTACTTAAGTAACATTTTGACGAAATTGAGCTATTGGCGGTTTTGAGGTACTGAAAGACAGAAATTATTTTGACAATTCTTTAGCAATTTTTTCCATGGTGTTGGTTGTCACGCTTGGTTGAATTTTGGGTCAAATTTTAAAAATGCTCTAAATATGTCGAGTTATATATCAAATTATTTGTTTCATCGAGTAGATTGCACATACAGACTTGACATTAAATATGGAATATATTTTTTCTGTTGGTTTCCATCTTGAATAACCTGCCATATTTCTGTATTTACCAATTTTGGAGACTTTTGCTTTCTCATGTTTGTAACTACACTTATAAACTTCAAACTAAGGGTACTTTTAAGCTCACTGAAGTGACACAGATACAATGGGAAACTTGAAGGTTCAAATAACTCGGAAAATTAGGTCCAAAGCCGTGCACTGCAATATTAAAGAAAGGAAAATGAATTTGCCATATTTTCTTTCATACGTTACCTAGAGATGTGAAACTCTACAGAGTTGATTAACACAATACTTTCTGATAAAAAGATATTTCCTCTGTTCTCACTGAGAAGCGTCCAACGCCATGACTCTCCATGGCATGCTTTCCATTTTGTATTGGAGAGTTTTTTTCGGTTATCTCAGCCAAAGCACCAAACAGAGCTCCACAGGACTCCTTCACCTCGGAGGATCAATATAACATGTTGTTAATCCAACGTGTTTCTTAACCCAAATGTTCTCATAAGGATTAATATCTGAAGATCTTGCCGGACAAGAAAAGAACTCAACATCCTGATCTTCCAGGAAGTCCGGATTGTACGAGCACGACGGGGGGAAAGTTGTCATAGTGGAGCACAAAATTGTTTCCGAAGAAGCCTCTAGCCAATGACATTATCAATGCTTCTAGAATGCACCTTTACTGTGGCTGATGGAAGCCGCCTTCCAAGGTGATCAGGACCGATTTTCCATCTGCATGTTAAGCATCCAGAAGAAAATGTTAGCTTCTTCTGGATATATTGTTGATAGCATGCACGCTTCAGTATAACCCTTCTCTGTACATCTGCTGCCCTGATACGTCCATCCTGGCAGTATATATTCAAATTTAGTCTAAGCTTTGAAGACAACGTTATCTCATTGATGGGACTTAAAAATGGAAATTGATCTGTAGCTCAGTCAAAGCGCCGCTGGGAAAGGTGTTTGGTCAAGATATTTTCTCCAGGGGTTTCCTAGCATGATCGCCACTTTGAATAAAGTGAGAGTTTACTAATGTTCTTAATACGAGCTTGTTTTATGAAAGATCATGGTGTTTGACACTTGCCCTGTTTGTTAAGATCTTCATATATGAACTCTATTGGGGGCTTCTCGGCTGAAGTAAAACATCGATAAACAACAAGTTACATCAAACCACCAAGTACATGAGTAACTTTAGGATGTGCTTGATACTTGGGCTGATACATCTGTCCGAAATCTCCAATCACTATCGGAATGTCCGCATGGAGAGTCTATGCGCCGCACGCTTATCTATGGATGACATAGCAAACAGTGTTTGGTCATAATTTGTAACCAACAGTATTTAAAATAACCTTGTAAAATTTCAAGCGTCCAGGTAAAGTATTAAAGAAACTACAACAAATTTAATTTCCATAATTCCGTATTATGGTGCACGAGTTTGGACCTAAATTTTAGAGGTTTTAGTGCTACAAAGATCCCCATTTCCTCAGTGTCACCTAGGTATAAACAAAAAGGGTCTTAGTATAAAGTTTACATGTATATCTACAAATATGAAGAAATACACATTCCTGGAGTTTTCATATACCAAGATATGGCGGATTATTCAAGATGGAAACCAACATAAAAAATATATTCCATATTTAATGTCAAGTCTGTATATATATATACTTTTATATATATCTTGAAGGATGGTTAAGCAGATATAAACCAAAATTCACTCAAGCGTGAAATGAGGTCAAATTTTCAACAAGGTCCGATTTACACGAATGTCATGTCAAATTGTTCGTCATGACTTGTACATCACAAATGTATATACTTTTACAGTGTTTGGATTACTCGTTTTGAGATAAGTAGGATTATTTGATAGGCGATCATGATTGTAGAGAAAGAAGTACTGAAGTGCAAAATAGTGATTATTGATTGCATGAAATCGATAATCGATACAACCTTCTAAATCAACATTAATGATACACTCGACTATATGATAAGATGTACCTAATTTGCTTTCCAATACTCATTTGCATTTAAAAGTTATAGAAAATATATGTGACTTTTTAATAAGAAGTACTTAAAAGTACTTCTTATTCTACACACTTCAATTACAAATCACACAAGTATACTAAGGAAGACTCATATGTCAATAAAAAGGGCGTTGCAATTGAAAGGGCGTTACGATGCTGGATGGGGGAGGGCATGCACATTAATTCTCTCCGGCTCGAAATAACGGGACGCTAGTGGGAAAAAAATTATTACGATGATTACTATTATATAGAAAAATGCTTGGATAGAGTCATGCTGAATAATACACGATATTCTTGATTCTTAACATCTGAAGTCCGACAATGTCGTTGACCGCCGCGTGCGTTTATCAAACTTTATCGTTCTGATGATCCCGGATTGACCTGATCTGACGATTGCATTAGGTTTTATCAACCACCTGTCAGATCTCAATTTGTTTTTGACCCGAAAGTTACCATGGTGATGCTAGAATCCGAAGAATCGCCACTTTTAATTTTAGTATATTTATTGGTCGTTTACCTTTTGCGGTTTAAGATGAACCATGTGACGTCAACGATTAAGTAGCTCCTTGATTTTTCGTTCATACAATCTAAAGCAATGATTTAATGCTAGCATTCAATATACACGATAAGGCAATTTTTAACCTGTTATACAGTGTAATAGGTTTATTGGAGTCCGACAATTTGCCCTGTATAGATGTTTTGTAGATTTTAAGTTTGCATAGGTATGATACTTTGCTTGCACTCTCTCTCAATATAAATATGACAAATTTGTTTTCTCTAGTCAGTTTCAAGTACGTGATAGATGCAAACAGAAAGATTAAAGGGAAGTCATTTAACCAACAATATAATACATTAAACACCGATTGACATGATTTGATCCTGCAAAAAATAGTTTTTCTATTAAATACCCACCTTTTCAATCAGTTGTTGTTAAGTTTGAGAAATACTGATCAATATTGGCAAAAATTGGTATTTACAAACTCCATGAATTGGGTATAACCGAAGGCGTTGTCCGAAGCAAATTGATATATCATATCGTTGTATATGAGATAATAAGCAAAACATACTTTACATGTAAATAACATATTGCACGGTTTCGCCATTTTGGAGAGAACCTCGACATGGCTAGCAAGATGATAATTGCGTTCCACCAGTGCCTTGTTTTACTACGTACTACGATTTTCATATTAAGAAATTTACCTAATTTCATTCCCTACGATATGCCAATGGGTTTGTGAAAATAACATCTATCCTTGTTAGACAATAACAATAGCAATGATTTGCATTTGGATAAGAGAGAAATAAAGAAATTAAAAACAAAAGACTAATAATCAACCTTTTGTTAATCAAACGAAATTCTTGGTTTCTTGTCTCTTTTATGAAATTTTGCATGTAAATGTTGTCTCAAAGGACAATATACTAGCTGCGGTAACTATTAGCCAATTTTGTAAGCAGTAAAGCAAGTTTCAAAGAAATGTAGAACATTGTAGCTTTGTGAAATTCTAGCTCAAGCATAATTAAACCAGGCAATACCCAATAAACTCTTTGTAATGCACACCTCGAGGCTCTGTCGTACAATAACATCAACACATCCGTAGCTATATGCGTCTTTGAATTTGTCAGTTCTAATTTCCTATCGAGTAGTATATGTTTCTAGGAGAATGATGCTTCTCTTTAATTGCTATTATAATAATATTGATAGGACATCCTGAATTTTTGGAAATTTAGTTACATTTCAATCACAAGTAGCAACAAATAAAACCGATATAACAAACATTAACTCTGATACCGAATTACTTTTAAAAAGCTTGACGTGTAGTTGTTTTGCGAAGGATGCATCATATGTCTTCAAATATATTATTTGCTGCTGTTTATTTTATAATAGTTAATCTACGATTAAGGGAATAGAGGAATGAAAAGTATTTTGCAAAGATCTAACATTATTAAAAACATTATTTACATGTAAATTATTGCACGTTTATTACGCTTCGGTCCATGTAAACCATGTTGTGATGGTATATTTCAACTCCAAATAACATTTGATGAATATTTGATAAGGAACCCCTTTACAAAAATTACTTTAACAATCATCGAAGAAACATAAGACGGGTAAAACATTACACTAAACAATATTTAACTTTTTTTGAGTAAAGATATTTAAAAAGTTACAGCTCATTTTGATGAGTGAAATCCTGCTAGACGTAGGGAAAACTTTGCTCAACGTTGTGTAAGATGTTAATCAATTTTGAGTAAGATTTTACTCAAAAATGAGCTGTGTCCTTTTTACTCAACAAAGAGCAATATAATTTAAAGAGTGTATGCATTGACCGCAAAAAAAAATCAACATGTTCTGCCTTTATCAAATTTAACGCTCTCTGCGTGATGATCATTTAGTGGTATTTGGGTAAGATGCATTTGATCTTCATTGACCTCTTAACTTCATCTTTTCCATTTTCATCAACAGTTTATTAAGTTTAATTAACCTGCATAGTCGATATTCACACAAACAATATCAAAGACCTTAGATTAAACGTTGCAATTCGTAATTGAAATGCCAAGATTGGTTTCAGTGAATATATTTTTGAAAGAGTCTCATTCACTATAACCTTTTACCTTCATAGCCTTATTTATCTTGACTATCTATTTGCCTAGCTTGGTAACCATAAAGTAAGTCATTGTGACTTACATACACCAAATATAATTATCACAACTTTACATATTTTAATTTTAATCTTTATAATCCGGTTATAGACCTCATTCAGCGAATTCTAAATCAAAGTCTCGCCAAACGAGAGAAAAAAAAACATGGTCGCGAGATTTGTTCAATGTCACCTGCTGAAAAGACTGACTTTGAACCTTTATTATCTGAAAAGGGTGAAAGCAAATGCAAATTGGGAACAGGGTATGGAAATGTGGTGTTTTTCAAAAACAATGTAATGTAATTTTTTGCCGTTGATTAAAAAAAAAAGCATTACATGGTATTTTCTTTCAAAATCTTTTTGAAGCAAACGAATTTGAACCCATACATCATTTTTAATTTAGAAGATAAAATATCATTTGTTTGGTCAGTTCAAGTAGAAAATATATAAAAACTCAGATTGATGAAATTTGAAAAATATATTGTTAAGACCTGTAAAGTGAAGAAATAACAAGATGAAAAAATGTCTTCTTCTTTGATGTGATGTACGAAAGGTACTGTTCTTCATACTTGCCCGCGATTTGTATTGCGATAAGGTCAGGACTTCAACATATCAACACATACATGAATTTTGTTTAAGCACATTTTAACGCATTGTTTAACAGGACTTAATGAAAAAAAATTCAATAAACGTATCGGCATAAATATATATTTTACATTAAAATTTATATTTTTAGAGAAAATCATCAGCCGATTTAGTAATATGGCGTGAAATAACTTGCCAGTAAAATTGCACGAAATGTCACATTATTCGGAAAATTCAATTGAATTATATTTACCAAATATTTATACATAAATATGCAACATTTTTTTTTCTTTCAGGGCCCATATTCATGAAACACCGCTAACTCTAGTTCACTGCTAATTCTTTGTCTATCTGTCATACAATATGTTAGCACCCAACTAGAGTTAGCGGTGTTTCATGTATATGGGTCCTGGTCTATATTTTTGATTTTATAAGGTTTTTAAAAATACTTTCCAGACTCATGAACATTCATGTTAAACATCAAGTACACGGTCGATATTTTCTCACCACCTCACTACAGACTGCCTGACTAACGATGTAAGACATTTGGAGGTAGCAGACACATGGCATTAAACAAGCGCTAAAAAGAGAGATTTTCTTTCTTTTACGTTCTATTTTTCATTCCATTATTATGAAATTGCATTAATGGGACTAGTCCAAATATACATAAAATGTGATTGTGATATTGTGTACCCTCCTTTAATATAAATATAAAAACCCATATTTTTTCCATCAAGTACGCTATGAATGCAAAAGAACAACAACGATAGTAGGTACTAAGAGTCAAGCAGTATTATAGATTTTACGGTTGCTCTGTCTAACAGCTCTGAATTTATTTGTGTTGAAAATGTCGAGGTGGCTATTTTCCAGTCAAATATTACTCATCATATATGTGATGACTCACCTCGAAAAGGAGGACTTTGCGACGGAACACTTTTCGAGAAATTTGTGAAAATAGGCAGCAAAAAATAAAGAAATAATAAGAATTTCCAGCAGATTATCTGTTGTAAAATTGTATTGCCTTGATCAATTTCAACAAGTGGGGTGTCATTTTAAAACTTAGAAAATGTTGTAACAGATGAAATGAATTTATATAATCTGGGTGAGCCATCACATATACGATGCATCTATTGTATTCCTACGATGTCATGTTTTTATTTTCTTCTTATTGTACAGAATAACACTTGCACATATGAATTTCCATCGAAGAAATGGAAAACAAAGGTACAAAGCAAACATGAGGACTGGATGTCACAATATAATTATTCCAGGAATAATACACTCGCTCTTCGGCATAATAGCAAAGGAGAATAATTATAAGATCGGACAACCATGGACTCAATTTATACACTTGTCATGCTTGCAACTGGACGGAATTAATTTCATACACCTGTCAAACTGGACAGAATTAATTTCATGGGGTAGTCAAACTGGACGGAATACATTTTATACACTCTTCAAAGATATATATATATACACTTGTCAAACTCAGATCAAACTTTCGATGTGTTGGAGAAGTTAAAATAAATCACAATTATAGTAGTTTTTTTAAGCCAGGGCACCTAATTAAAAGTTATGGGCCTTTCCATTCATGATAAGAGGTAAAAGGATTTGCATTCATACAACCAATAGAATTAAGGTGTTTAGAAAGGCCATACAGTAAAACATTATGGTATACGTTATCTGATTGGAAACAAAAGCTGTAATGTGTTTGTTATCATTTGATTACTACTTCAAACACATTTCCGATTGATCCTTTGGTGATTATGAATTATATTATATTTATGAAATTACATTACCTCAACGAACCATTGTTTGGAACATTTAAATGTCTATCATATTGTACAGTTATATTTTAGTAAGTAAAGTAATACAATAGCTACTCTGCTTTTAACAAAATCAGTATAAATGTTTTGTATCTGCACCTACATATCTTGCTTCTTGTTTTCAATTCTACATGCCATCTAGAAAAGGGCTTCGTTCTGCAGGTGACCTCACACGCCTCTCTGTACCGGGTTACGCAAGAAACAAACTCCAATCTGTCACAAACAAAAGTTTTTCGCTGGCTTGTCCACAGCTTTGGAACAATGTACCAATACCCATCCGCACTGCAAGCACATCTTCTGCTTTTAAAAAGGGCCTGAAAACACATTTATTTCCAATGTAGTTCATTTATTGTTCTGTATATATCATATTTTTTGTTCTTTGTATTTCCTGATGTTTATGTAATATAGCGCCGTGGTCTAAAACAAATGGCGCTTTATTAAATGCCCTGTGTATGTATGTATGTATGTATGTACTTAGATGAGGTGAAAACATGAGAAAAAGTCCCTTTGACTTTAAAGGGGCATTTGGACAAGAAAACATCATCCCAAAAGTTGTTTCAAAACATGTTGAGATTTTTGCATCATTTAAAATGTTGCTGATAATAATGAAATAAAACAAGTTTCAAGGTCAACTTCAATCCCTTTATATCGTATTAAAAAATTTAGATTTTCTTTCATTTTTAAGTATATAAATACTGCCCTCTAGAGTTCAAACCTTTGCTTTATAAGCAGACCCAATGCAAAATTTCTCTGATTTATCACAACCTATGATGTAAAAGCAATCTTTTCCAAACAAAACTTAACCTTTTTCCTGACATATGCCGTCATATCTATTGACTGAAAGTTTTCCTAAACTGGTAAAAATAAATGTACCATTACTTTGTCTATATGTTTGCATTGTTCATTAAGTGTACGGTCCATCCCAAACCATCAGTAAATGCCACCTTTTGTCATTTTCAATTTGTTAATATTTGCAAAAAACATGCTTCAAGGTTTACAATGACACCTTAATGAACTTCACACGATTTCCAGAAGTCAAGTTATGGTCCGGCAAAGGTTGTCAAGGAGTAAAACGCATAACTGACATAAACGCGTTCAAAGATCAGTAAGCCATATATTTTATGTTGATTGTCATAAAAATATTCAGATTTATTTCACATTTCCAATTATTTTCTTGAAATGAAAATTTTGCTGATATTTTGTAGTAAGCAAAAGGATTGCGAATCTGTCAAAAAATCAAATTACGTCCTTGACAAGTATTTTCACCTGTAGCACAAAATGAAGTTTCTGGCATTTATTGCTCATATGTTCAGTCAATAGATATGTTGAGATTTCAAATGGTCGTGTAATACATACTTTCAGAGAATAGACTCATACCCAAGATCAACATGCAAAACGAAACTCAAGTTTGTTAAGGTTTTGATCAAAATTTTGCCAATATTTGGCAGGTGACTGTTATTATGGAACATACCAAGCGTAAATCATCTGCAGAAAAATTGTGTCCAATTTACCTTTAATTGTTAACTAAAATGTTAAGTAAACAAAATTGTCAGTTTTCTACCAGTTAATGTAAACACTAGCCTAGTTAAAGTGTTTTGTAAATAAATAACAATGCATTGTAACGATTCTATCAACCCATTACTGGTTCTATTTACTCGAGACCATAATTATAGATGATTACCACTTGAGAGTTTACAATCCGTAACATTCTTGTGTGTTTATATGATCACACAAATTCTGGCTTATTTGCTTTTGCTTTTGGTCGTCGAGGACTATAGACGATCATGTTCTTGGATTGACAAGAAGACCAAATCGATATTTGTCCTTTAAGATTTAGAATTTGTAAACTGTTGTAAACTAAAACCTTCAATTAGCTAATTTGGTCAGCTGTAAGGTGAATTTAAAAGAGATGTAGAACATCGTGAAATTTTAGCCTGAGCTTCATTAAGCTTTGCGATACCCAACAAATTGCTTGTAATACATACCCCGAGGCACTGTAGTAAAATATCATCATGTGTTTAAATGTGTCGACTCTAATTTCTGGTTGTTACTTTATTGAACAGAAGGGTATTCTTCTTCTGCCATAATTAGAATATTTTTGCTTCCTTTTTCTTTTTAAGATATATCCTATATTCTTGGAAATATAACGAGAAATTAATAACAATATTGAGTGCAAAAACTATAAATAAAACCGGTAGAACAACAACTGTTAGATTCCCTGTGTTTCAAAAAGAACCTATTGTTTTTGTTAAATACCTATGAGGTACATCTTGGGTACAACATCAAAATTGAGTCTTTGGCATGACTGGAAAGCTTATTTAATCAGCTTTCAAATGATTCTAATTTTTTCAAAAACAAATTGGTCATTCGGTTACCGAGCTATGAAAAAACAATGAATGACAAATTTAACGGATTTAAAAACAGACTTCTGAGAAACTGATATTTTAAACTCAAGATATTGTTGGCTTTTAAAGGAACCATCCCGGAACTCCATGGCAATCAGCACTTTTACTTGTCCGATTGACACAAAATTTTGCTCATTGGCAAGAGAAATTATCAGAATGCGCTGATATTTGCCGGTCAAATTGGTCATATTTTGTAATCAAGTGAAAATTGAATCTGAATTGGGCACCAACAAATATTTGTTTTTCACATTTAGAGGGGTTTTTTTCTTCAGAAAACAAGTTCATTTATTGAAACTATATGCTTAATTAACCCTTATCCTCCGAAGGGGTGGGGTGGGGGTTGTTGAACCCCCCCCCTCCCCTAAGGGTTATCCCCCGATTCATAAAAACGCAAAAGCAGCCAAACCCAGGCATTTGGGTAATCTCTTTTACATCCTTTGCGGTCATTTTGATGAAAAAACTAGGGGGTAGCACCTAAGGTGGGGTTCGGGTAGGCCGTCAAAGTTGGGGTGTAGGGGGGGGGGGTGAAATCCCGGACATTTTAAATTCGCCATTTTGAAAATGTATGCATGATATAAGACTCAAACTTACAAGACATGTTAGAATCATCATTTCCCTTCTTAATTAGCAAAAAATCCGACGAAAATCCCTCATTTAGAACTTTTATAGCAACATTTTTATTTTAATGGCTATTTTTGCAATTTGCAATTTTCCCTGATTTTCCAATCCGAAGGTACTTTGTGACGTCATAATTACGTAACGCCTCGGCCGATTTTGATGATCTTGGTATCATTGGATAGGAAAGGGTCCTACCTATCTATTAATAGCAAAACAAAGTTCATTGGGGGTTCCGTTTCAAAATATTAGAGGGGGGACGTGTTACAAAAAATAGCTTAGGAGGATAAGGGTTAAAGGACCTATTTTTTTACTATATCTAAATATCGACCTGCCGACAATTTTCACTCACTTACAACTTGTACCTTTCGATGTAATGCGTAACAATGATCGTTTCTTTTTATCTAATCAAAATTACTGGTAAATGTACAGAATGAATATATCTTTTTAAAATTTAGAGTAACCAACTGCCTTATTAAATTAACTTATGAGGTGTGTTTTACTCTTGTTCAGACCCTTTTGTGCGTTGTCAATGCTGGATTTGTGACAATCCACAAAACCACCCCTGGCTACGGGATTGCCTTGAAGTCGAACGGACTGATTTTTGAGACTTGAGTTAGGCAATTTTCATTTTGACTTTGTAGAACATGTTCAAGGTCATTTACATATACTCATGTTAGGTGTCCGTTAATCTATAGTTGATATATTCAAAAATCTCAATTTCGTCAAAATGTTATTTAATAATTTTATTAGCGTGATGTTATGTTTCCTTCAATACCCAGATTAACCAAATTGTAACGCTAGTAATAGATACCTTTACTTGTCTTAAGCTTTCACATAAAATGTTCACGTACATCTCGATCCACCGACTATGATTGGTCCAAATTGGTTCACCTGACGTTTTACATAGACGTTTTATGTGAACGCTGTAGGAAACTTAAGGTGTCTATAATATCTAAACTCTAAGTAACCGTTGGCAAATTATATATCTAATGATATCTCTTTATATCTATTTATAAAACTTCTTTAAGAGTCAATAAAACACACACACCCTGAAATCTGGTATCTTCTAAAGTAACATGTTAAACTTGCAGTGTTTGGGTCATTGAACCAAGCGACGAATGAACAACCTTAATCATATTTAACACTCTCTGTGTAGTGTTCCTTTTTGTGGTATTTTTGTTAGATGTTTTTCATCTTCATTGACCTCTTTACTTCGTCAGCACCTTATTAAGTTTAATTTACATGGAAAGTCGGTATTCACGCAAACAATATTAGAACCGAAAATCAACAGTTCCCACTGAATTTGAAATGCCAAGATTCATTTCAGTAAGTAATAGTTGATAGATATATTTCAAAGAAGTCCCGTTGATAATACCCATTCATCTTAATAGCCTTATTTATTGAGTGTTTAAATTTAGCTTAAGTTTTTAAACGTTTTGGTTGTATCATCTTATGCGATATGCGAAGTTGGTGATTCACTCATATCTCGTGTTTTCGGCATTCGCTCTGCCAAAATCTCGTGATGACAAAATATCACGGGATCTCGGCATAACAGCGATCATGCATTTACGGCATTAACACTGCCGAATTCGCGAGACCATTACGTATTCTATTAATATTCATGAGCATATTTTGATTTGTGATGGCCGGCGATCGGAGTATGTACAACATGATTTGACAAGAGGGACTTTTGAGGGTCATCATCAAGTACAGCAAGCTGAAACCATATGTTAAGCTCTTCCTCTAGGACCACAGAGCATCATGCATGGTTTAATAAATATTAAATTTGCTGAATGGCCCTGCAGCTGCAGATCGCGCACGCACGAAATTAAATCATTCGACTTGATCTTGTTCAGCACACAGCCTGTTACCACAATGGTTACAAGCTGGATATAGCGCACGAATTGTACGATATAAAACCGGAAGTTGGTGATTCACTCACATCACGGGTTTTCGGCATTCGCTCTGCCGAAATCATGTGATGACATATATCATGCGATTTCGGCATAACAGATGTAACGAACTCTAAATCGAGCCACAAACATTACAGGTTTAAGGTATAGGAAAGGAAGGTTTGATTAACAATGACGTGGACAATCAACCCGATAAAATAAGCAACGGAGGTCAATGAAAGAGTGTCGGATTTCTCAGCATTCAAACGATTCTTGACAGAAGCATGAATTGCCTCGGGTACTTAGTTCGCTTGAAGCTTTCATGATCATTTATAAAGTCTTGAACATATATAAGTTAAGTAACCTGTATTCTTGGACTGGGTTAACTTTTTTATATTTTTATATTTAGTGTATTTTTAGATAAACTATTATTCTTTTGCCAAATTTCTTTATGATAATTGTTTTAGAAAAAGTAGCTTTCCCATTTCAAAAGATATATGTTTGCAGCATGGTTAAAAATTGGGTTTTCTTCCACCAACTGAATTATCATTTTCGGGTTATTTTGACATAGTCTATTACTGGCTCAAGATTTGACAGTGAAAAGAAGCTTATGCAGTGTGGACATTTTAAAACACACCGAAAAAAAACCAATTATCATAATATTGCAAAAGTTAAGTTAAACATATAATTATTTCTTTAAAACGAATGAATAACCTTTTCTGCACCTTGCTAAAATATATCCAAAAATGCATTAAACGTATCTTAACATTACATACACAATATCATATGACTTTTTAGATAGCTTCAAACCATAATACTGAATGTTTCTCTATATTTTGTTTGTATTAATCAATTACATTAACTTCAATAAGTATAAAGATCCGCCAATATGCAATTGGTAGTGCTGTTATGGGACATATCATCCATCACTGGCACTAACATAGATTTGCTAAAAAGTCGTCTGAGACATCATAGATCATTAGAAATAATAAAAACCGGGGCAGAGTGTCTAGACATAGAAGCAATATACTCGACCTGATTTTAGCAGAAAGTGGCACGTATTTTATTATTTTGACTGTCTTAAAAGTTGGTAAGAAACTCTACACGCAAAATTAGTAAAACGCTTTTTTGTTACGTATGGAAAGCGGACCAAGATTTTGAGAAAGAGTACCAAGCCGGCTCGAACCCACGCAAGTCGTAGTATCAAGATTACGAGTCGAGTGCCTTAACCATTAGGCAACGGGAGTAGTTACCTAGCCGGGATGGGTGAGATTTTCGTAATTAGCCAATCACTGACGGGGACCCGACCCTAACTCAGTACCCGGGGAGCCGACCCTAACTCAGTAATCGAGAACCCGACCCTAACTCAATAACCGGGGACCCGACCCTAACTCACTAACCCTGACCCTAAACATACCCCAACCCTACCCTATCTCTAACCCTAATAAAGCTGATTATATTAATAGTGACGTAAGCTACTTATTAATAATGAGTAGCCAGACTCTATTTTGTTTAAAAATGCTCATACATCATATATGGCTCGTTCCAGGGATTTTTTTTTTTTATTCAAGCAAAAAATCTGCTTTTTTATTTGACCATATAAACAGGTTTGTCACTCATACGTTTGTTACTTGGTACGTGAGATGTATTTCCAAAACAAAATTTGTGAAGTTTTTCTATCCGTGCATGAATGAGCACAAGTTTTAACACAACAATGTCACAAACGTTACGTTACAAAGCAAAACATTGCATTAAAAGAAATACTGACGATAGAATTTCCTAAAACTACATGAAATTATTTGTAAATATGACAGCCAATATCTGTAGAAAGCGCAATATAAAATTCGCTATCATGTCAGAGAAGTTGAACTTTTAAGTCATTTAGAGCAAAAAAAACCCACATATACGTGCGGTGTCACAAACGTTACCGAACGTTAAATGGACTTTATTCAGGATTTTGGCGTTTCATTTTATTTTCAAACACCTACATACGTATATTGGTCCCATCAGTTGGCACTATTATCAACAAGAAACTCGTGGATAAAATGTCAATTCTTGGAGCTGAAATTTTCCACTTTTTTGGTCACAAACGTTACTTTGGAATCACTCATATTCAGCCAATATTTTCAGACGACGATGGCCATGCCTTTCTACCGTCCATAATTGATTGAGTTACCTCCGCGGTTTAGCTCG
This sequence comes from Ophiothrix spiculata, assembly GCA_000969725.1. Taxonomy (NCBI): domain Eukaryota; kingdom Metazoa; phylum Echinodermata; class Ophiuroidea; order Amphilepidida; family Ophiotrichidae; genus Ophiothrix; species Ophiothrix spiculata. The sequence continues at coordinate 118,274 of JXSR01S074298.1, read as the reverse complement.
TGTAATTTTCATTATGTTAAAATAGTGCATCGAATAAACTTCAAATTACTTTGCTACTAATGGGGTTCACGCGTGAACCCCAGCGGTTTTAGAATAATACAATAAAGTGTATCACTATAGGAGCACTTTTGTTATTATTTGAATAAAGGTAAAAATATGATTTTTGTAACATTTTCAATATTAATGTGCCAACAGAAAGACACGTAAAATGTATCCTAATTTGCGTTTTAGAAATTCCTTGTCTTAGTCGCTTCTACTGAATCGCGGCCGCCCCCGCCTGAATATTTTGTGATTTTATTATTGATGGCGCTTTTCATTGTTTGTTTTTTTAAATTAATATATGTGAGTTTAATATGCATGTCAAAACTAAGGCTCATAGATTCTTAAACAAAACTAGCGTCATCAATAATAGATATTCAGCTATAAATGAACACTATTTGATGGTGATCAAACAGCGGTGGACGGTTGATTGGAATAAACTTATTAGGCTTAGGAACCTATATTTAACTGTCAGGGTTTTTTTTAATTATAAACATTGCCAGGAATTTAAGATCACTTGAAGTTCAAAGTCAGAAATTTATGCAATTTTATATGAAATTCTAAAAATGGTCCGAATATCAGTTGTCAAAATGGGTATTTGCTAATTATATTGACATGTCAATCGGGTTTAGAAGTGCCAGCAGAGCAATGTATAACGTGCCAAACCGGTGTAATGAGACTGAGTGTCCCCCATAACTAGGAGTCCGCGTCTAATTGAACTACACGGAATAAGTCGCAATCGATGATTTATTGATCGCACATGTACAAGTACGTTCCACACAATTTAATAGTAGCTAGGACATTTCAGTCACACGGACGCTGTATTTCATTACACCGGGTCATTTGGTCATTGGAATAGTATTGCTGTTTGTCCATGAAAAAATATGGTATTTGATTCTTTTATTTTCTTATTTTTTCCTTTTTTGCATTGAAAATTGTTTTGTGGGTTGTTCTGGCAAAATAAGCGGGAAGGTTGCAATTGACGATTTTGAATATGGTGAAAAGGTCGAATATCGTTTTTTGACATTAAACGAATCTATGCATAAGTGTTTAACTATATGCGGAGTTTCGAGGGTCTTACCTAGAAGTGCAACATTTTGCTATTCATTCATTCATTCAGACAGACAGTTTTATTTTCCATATCAATTTTTACAAACGTATTAAAAAATGTAGATAAAAACAAACAAATCAATATGGGGGATGTGATTGAAAGGCCAGGAAGGCCTGATGTAATCACAACCCTGAGAAAAAATAATACAAAACAAATACAAAAACAAAGAAACTACAAAAGTCACTTATGCTCCAAACAAAGATTTGCTAATGATAATTTGATATGAGGTGACACTTCAGTTGTTTACGAAAGTGTTTTATTGACTTTGATTTTTTTATTTTGTGATCAATTGCATTCCAAAGAATAGGTCCAGACGTTTTTATTGATTGATCTGAGAAAACCTTTTTATTTCTCGTTGGAATAAAATCATTACAGTGTCTAGTTTGATATTCATGTAAATCTCTATTTTTTGAAAAGAAGCTATCGAATCTCTCTGGCAAGCGATTTGAAGAAAACTTATACATGAAAATACCAACTTCAAGTTTAAAAGTATCATAAACATTTAAGATATTACATTCTTTGAATAAAGGAGCAGAATGGCTTCTATAGTGACTATTTGTGATCGATCTTACAGCCCATTTTTGAAGTTTATATATTTTATCCAAATAACTTTTGCAAGTATTTCCCCAAATTAAGACATTGTAATTAACATAGGGTAAAACTAAAGTGCAATACAATGTATACAAGACTTTTTTAGGTAGAAAATACTTCAGTTTATTGATGACACCAATATTCCGAGATATTGTTTTAGTAACACCATCAATGTGGTTTTTCCATGTCAGATTTTCATCTACAATGACTCCAAGACATTTAGTTGTAGTTACTCTCTGTAGTTTGGTTTTATTTAGCTCAACAAAGATATTAGCATCGTCTTTTGTATTTCTATGGTGAGTTCCTAAAAGCATATAATTAGTCTTTATTGCGTTTACTGAAAGTTTGTTTGCGTTAAACCAATTGGTTACTTCTTTTAATTCATTATTCAAAACATTAATATTACTTGCAAGATTTTCATTAGAGTACAAAATAGTGGTATCATCAGCAAACAAAACAAATTTAAGAATTGATGAAGTATTAACAATATCATTTACATACAAGATAAACAAAAGGGGGCCTAGTATAGAACCCTGTGGTACACCGCAAATTAACTTTTCGAGATTAGATTTCTTGTTATTATACATTACATATTGTTTTCTATCACTTAGATAACTCTTAAACCAGTCTAGAACTTTGCCGCGGAACCCTAAATATGTGAGCTTATGAAGTAAAATGTCATGGTCAATAGTGTCGAAGGCCTTCGACAGATCCAAGAATATACCAAGTGATTGTTGTTTGTTTTCTACTGCAATCACACTATAGTAATCAGTAAATTGATTAGCAGCTAATTTTTGTTGCCAGAGTTTCATTGGACTGCCTCGCATTTTTTTCTAAATGGAAAATGGAGAAAGAAAGTGTGACATATTATATATCATTCGGAAGCTGAGATAATAGGGAATTAAAATACGACATGAACTTAATTTTGAAATTTGCAATTTTTCGCGCCATTTTGCCAAAGCACTCTTCATTTTTAAGCAAACTTAACATAAATCCTTAGATAATTTGTGAGATTATGTAATCGATGAAAAAGTCTAA